>JACEIK010008916.1:5040-57354 GCA_018107945.1 Datura stramonium
GGGGGGGGGGTAGACACCGCTAGCAGTCTCATCATAAGCCTTTTACTCCAGCACTATCATCAACTAGTGCACCATCTAGAACAGGAGGCGACCAGAGGAGCAGGGCCTCCAATTCAAGGGGCCAGGGTAACATGTAGATAGAGAGCACCTTCCTAACCTATGCGAAGTGTTGAAAAAATCACCCAAGGAGGTGTTTAGTTGGATCAGACACTTGTTTCTAGTGTGGAAAACCCGGACACAGACTCAGGGATTTCCCTTCGGCCATATAAGGGGTGGTGGAGCCCGTATACCAACCGCTAGTTAAGCAGCTCCAGCAGCACGTCCCTCGTAGCAGGGTTCTTCGACTAGTTCAGCTGGCGGTTAGCGTTAGAACATATGCCCTTGCATTCCGTCAGGACTAGGAGACTTTCCCTGATGTGGTTACGTTTATGTTATGAGTTTTTCACCTTGATGTTTATGCTTTGTTAGATCCAGGGGCTACCTTGTCTTTTGTGACTCCTTAAGTGGCTAGTAGTTTCGGAGTCAGTCTTGAGATCTTTTCGGAACCCTTCTCAGTCTCTACTCCCATTGGTGATTCTGTTATAGCTAGGTGGGTGATAGAAGTTGCCCGGTCACAATATTGCTGAAAGTCACCTCTGCAGACCTAGTAAAGTTATCCATGATTGATTTCCATGTTATCCTCGGTATGGATTGGCTATTTGCATGTTATGTATCTGTTAATTGTAGAACCCGTGTGGTAGAGTTCAGATTTCCAGGAAAGCTAGTCATAGAATGGAAGGGTAGTTCAGTTGTGCCTATAGGTAATTTCATTTTCTACCTTATGGACATAGAGATGATTTCTAAAGGTTGTGTGTACCATTTAGTTAGGGTTAAGGATGCTACGTCCGAGACCCTGACTATCCAGTCAGTTCTAGTGGTAGGCGAGTATCCAAAAGTGTTCCCAAATGATCTACCGGGTATTCCTCTCGAGAGGGAAAATGATTTTGGTATTGACCTCCTACTAGACACGCAACCTATATCTATTCCTCCTTACAGAATGTCTAGCTAAGCTACAGGAGTTGAAGGATCATTTGAATGACCTACTAAACAAGGGTTTCATTAGACTAGCAAGTCTCCATGGGGTGCACTAGTTCTATTTGTCCGAAAGAAGGATGGTTCCCTTTGGATGTGCATTGACTATCAGCAATTGAACAAAGTCACCATCAAGAACAGGTATCCTCTCCCCAAGATTAATGATTTGTTTGACCAGCTTCAGGGTGCCAAGTTCTTTTCGAAGATAGATCGGATCCGGATACCATTAGCTCAGGGTTCGGGAGAGTTACATTTTGAAAACGGCCTTCAAAACTCAGTATGGTCCTATGAGTTTGTAGTTATGTCTTTTGGACTAACGAATGCTCCTGCAGCTTTTATGGACCTGATGAATAGGGTGTTTAAGCCATATCTAGACATGTTCATGATTGTGTACATAGATGACATCCTTATATACTCTCAGAGAAAGGAGGAGCATGCCGCTCATTTGAAGGTGGTGCTAAAAATTCTTAAGGATCGCAAATTATTGTAATGCCCTAGAAACTCAAAGACTAGATCCGGGACTTAAATAAGAAAACATGGAAATATGCAGGAAATTCCTTATAACAACTCACCTAACGAGTCGTTAAAGGACCTAACAACCTGTTAGGTCAATCGTGGGTAGGTTGATTGAGTAATGGAAGGGAGTGTCAGTGTACCCAACAGAATACCTCATGGTTCGTGGTCAGGCACCAAGACCCGTTAGGTGTCTCATGGTCATACCTCGGTCAGATGTTAAGGTGTGAGGTAATGTACCCCACGAGTCCTCACCATGACTCGTTATGTGTGACCACGAGTTGTGGTGTCACCCGTGGGAATCTTTACGGATTTTGGGCAGTGTGGTCCACGAGGGGTCACTCACCTCGACTCGGTAGGTCCCTCATTGTGGCCTTCAGGGATTTCCAGGCGGTGTACTCAACGAGTGTGACCACGAGTCATGGTCATTGTTCAGGACTCATTAGGTCACCCGTTAGGACCACCTGACAGTTTTTCCCTGCGATTTTCAAAGGGTTGTTTAGTTTTTTCCTACTCTTGTAAACTTTATACTATGTCATTTTCGACTTAATTTTAGACCTATTAGTGGGAATGAATGGACTCTCCCCTCATTCCCCACGTTCATTCTCAGAAAAATCATCGAAGTGTCTCTCAAGAACTTCCAAGAAAGATTATGGATTTCCTCCATTGTAGCAGTTTCAGTTTTCTTCTTTGGGAAATTTACAGCCAGGTATGTAGGAATTCAACAAGGAAATAGTTCTTCCCTTGTGTCCCCAAAATCCCTCTATAATTCATTCTATAAAAATCCCAGCCCTGGGTTTTTGAATATGAATAGAATTCATGAAATTTTCCTTGCATCCACCTAGAATAATATATGTCATTATATTTTGTTTTGGTTTCCATCAGTTCATGATTTCTTTGGTGATTATTTTCACAAAAGTAAATTCTAGCCCTGAACACTTTTTGAATGTTAAAGAATTTCTTGATAGACCATATTTAATTCGTGTGGAATGTTATCCTATGTTTATTATAATTATTTTTCCCTAGTTTGTGACCTCAAAACTGATAAGTAATGTGAGATGAGAATTTACCCATAACCCTTAGACTAGAAAATATTTAACTCTGCTCCAGCGTTGAAGTATTAAATATTAGCTTGAACATACCAATGTAGTAATCCCCATATCACTAGTAGCAGTGAGTCTCGATTCAACTATTGTCAGTTAAGTTTTAGTAAGAACATTAGAATTCTCGGTGCCAGTCAGAAAATGTCAGCTGATCAGTTTTACAACAGATATTTTCGAGGTGTCACTACCACCTCCCAGTAATAAGAATCAGACTCAGAAGTCAGTTTTCATTGGTCCACAAGGCGATCATGACACTCAGACAGATAGCTTTGACTAGCCCTAGGACCCCAGTTCAGATTTCAGTTTGTTCTTAGAGGGTTACTACTCTTCTAGATAAGCAGCTCTGACTAGTCTAGAACCTAGTTTCAGAGTCTGGTCCGATAAAACTCTCAGGGTACTTTTAGTTATATATCTCTGACTAGTCTTGGACCCTAGTGTCGAGCTATCAGCTTAGTATTCAGTTTAGGTTTTCTAGTGGGAATAGCACCGAGCAGACCGGGCTTCCAGTGCACCCAGGTTCCCCTAACTACGTTGCCAGCGTAGTTACAATATTTATTGTCCTGATTAGCCCCAGAATTTTGCGATCACCCATTTCATTCCTTTATACCCTGGCAAGGTATATTGGGTCGTACCGGTGGGATGTATACATCGGACACCACTTCTAGCTCACGTGGTTATATGTCACTTACAGACTCTCCCATTAGTCAGCTCAGTTTAGTCTCAGATTAGTCAAGTTCAGTTCAGATCAGTTGAATGTATTACCTCAGAATCAGAATTTCAGACTTAGGACATGTCTTTGACCATCAAATAGGGTCATCTGACCATCTTAGTTTACATCAGTTGTCTCAGTTCAATATATTAGTTGGTCATTGCATGTCATTTAAGTTCAGTCATTTATATCCAGCATCATGTTTTCTCTCACTTACTTAGTACATTCAAAGTACCGACGCATACTTTTTATGTTGTATCGTTTCATGATACAGCCGCAGGTTCTCAGACCCAGCGCCATTAACAGACTTCTTTCAGACCTCTCTCCCAGCAGCAGAAGTGTGAGTCCTCATCTCTCGAGGACGTTAGTTCATTTATTTCAATTTCCTTTATTATTATTTCAGTTAGACTTAGAGTTAGCTGGGGGCTTGTCCCAGCAACTCCTCAGTTAGAGGGCTTTTAGACACAAACGTGGTTTCAGTTTATTAGAATTATTCAGTTGTTTTACTCCTTATGTTTTCAGTTTTACCTTTCATAAATATTTTTTATTATTTTTTCAAAGATTTTGATATTCATGTTTTACTCAGAACACCAGTGTATCATAGGCCAAGGGTTGACTTGGGGTTACTTGTGACTCCAAGTACCGTGTTCCGTCTATAGTGTATACTCGGGGCATGACAAACTTGGTATTAGAGCCCTAGGTTTAGAGTATCCTCGGAATGTCTGAAAGCCGCATCGTGTAGAGTCCTTTTCATGGATGTGAAGCATGCCACACATATGATGAGAAGGCTACGAGATGTTATTAGGAAAACTCTTTTTTGTTCATACTCTTTATTGAGCATTAAAGTTCAAACCCAGAAACTTCCTTCTAACTCGTGCTCTGTTTCATTTCAGTGAATCATTCCTCCCAGACGCGGTTGTTCGGTGGTCTGGATGACTACACGCAAGTGCACGTGGTCGAACAAGTAGTAAATGGCTCAAGTAAGCCAAGTATCGATCCCACGGGGACTGGACTACGGGGCAAATCTACTCAAGTGTCAATTAACTAGTGTCACTTAACTGTAACTCTAAAATGCATAACAATGTAAAGAAAAGTTTATATTTTGTTTCCTAAATTTGTAATAAGTCTTAAATGAATATACAGTTTGAGTCTGAACTATGAATGTGAGCATGCTGAGGCTAAAACGAACATGTAGGGAAATTAATTATCGATACAAGTTGGTTAATCTTTCCTCCGGTTGCTAGTCTCAATCTCTATGCCTATGGATTAAAAACTCACGCATTTAACCCAACTTAAGAATCATGAACCTTCCACCTATATTTCTGTGATAAGAAGTAATTCATGTTCTAGCCATACAAACTCGATTCCGTCATTGACTAATACGACTTTCGTGTATATTTCTATCCCGAAGGTAAATCAATTCCCAATTTTCCCAAACTAAGAAAAGATCATATCCTATTAATTCACACCTTTCCAATTTCGTGCTCTCTCGAGTGAAACCGACTTTTAGATACAATAACGTTGGCCACACATTAATGTAGTAAGAACAAGAATTATTAGAACAACCATGGAAGAAAGATGAAAAACCAAAATGATCAAACAATCACATTTCAATACAATGGTTCTTAACCTCAGCAAAAGTGAAATTAGCCACTCATTTGTGATTAAACATCATCAAATGAGTGTAAACCAAGGGCAAACAATTGAAAGAAAGGAGAAAGAGATAGAGAGAAACTCCTAAGATTTTCGTCTCTAACCGCTCTAAATCACGTTCTTACCCACCTACCAGAATCATTAAAAATGAACCTAAGTGTGCTATATTATACTAGTAGGAATTTTTCCTGAATAATAAGCAACGTGTCACGGAGTGCACGTGAGCACTGCCTCTCGTGATACGGCCCAAACGCGGAGGTTCTCCTCAAAATGCCCACAAATTCGACCCTAGGCAGCTCCTTGCTGTTGGCGCCGCGATGACACATCCCCTGCCGCGCGGATGGCACGCCGTGGCACGGCGCTGGGCGCGCTGGTGCTCTGCCTGCTTGCTGCATCTGCGCGCTCGCCTGGTGCATAGGTGTGGCACGGCGCTGACGCGGAACACGCACAACGTGGCACGCCGCTCGGCGCTGGCCAAATTTCACATGGCCTACTCTTGCCGACTCTCATTTCTCACCTGTTGCTTCCTGACTCCATTCCTTCCTTCACCAACTTATAAATTATTCCTCAAAATCATTGAAACCTACAAAACAAGGACTAATCATGTTGGTTAGCACTATATTCACATTTATCTAAAATTACATGAAAATGAATAATTAATTAGATAAACAAGACTAATTTAGGTTATCAAGCGTCATTCGGGCATGCTATTTTGCCCGAGATCACAACCCCACACTTAAAGTCTTGTTCGTCCTCGAACAACCTTTTACATCTCATGCACATCAAGAATCGACTCTCAATCATTGCAAACTCATGCAAATCAAATCGATTAAGAGATCCCACATGAACTGTATTATATCCTTCATTAAAACATGTGCCCTCACGGAAAGAGAGTTACCCCATCGCACGCAAAAATAATTTTTACATCACAACATGTGTAGGTACATGAATAGAATTTCACTCACTCTCACAAATAATTCACATGCATTATGTAATGACCCATAAGCTTGGCCTTAGTGTTTTACTCTACTAATTTGAGGATGTATGGAATGTAAGATCAAGCAGGGACTTTTTGGTTGTAATGTAACTCAGGTATAGGTAGGTACAATTCAGGCCAGTAATAGTGACTATCTTCCCTAAGCGCTTTTAATACATCACGCCTCATTGCGAACTTCCCTTCCTTACTTTACCTTTACTTCTGGTAGTTTTCTTTTCCTCTTTGTTCCCCCATTTTTAGGAAATTTTAGCTTATTAGTAAGGAGTTTTATAAATAATTTTTTTCATTCATTTGTTTTCTACCTCTTACTAATAATCAACCATTTTCACAAAAGTGCACCTTGACCTTCCTCAACTTTTACAACTTCCACTTTCCTTTCTTTTCATTCTTCTACCTTCACTTTTTAGATTTCTCTTCTTTAAGCGCTTAGGAGCTGGATCAAACTAAGGCTAATGAAATAAAAAGAATTAAGTTTATGTTGCAGCTATCAAAGAATAGGCTTAAGGCTCAAAAGGGCTAGCTAGGATTAATTTCTCACGGTAAACCGGGAGGGATAAAAACTTGGTTCATACAAAAAAATGCCTAGATCATCTCCTGCAATCACATCCTTCTATTTCGCTTACATACACACCAGTGCAAGTTCTAGACAATCCACAATAGCATAGAATACTCAAAACTCCATAATCATGGCAAAATGCTCAATTAAGACATTACTAGCAGACCTAATTAAGCTAATCACAAGAATTCAAAATTAAGCTTTTTAATCATATTGAGTCACCCAAAAGCCTAAGTGTCTCATAGGTATACCACTTTTCATGCTTTAACACTAAACATACTTGCATCTTACAATCATTTATAGCACCATAACAAGAATATCGTTTCATCAATTAGCTACAGTTCAAAACCAACCAACTGACTCAATTTCCTCAAGACGGTCGCCATCCATCCATCGCCGGAAAAGTCCCTACTCTGACTACAAACATTATATACAAACACAAGAAAAAAATTTATTCTTTTTCGGTTCAAAGACCCCGTCGTGGAAAAGAACCAAAAGAAAACCAATGGGTGATGAAGTCATGTTTGACTTACAAAATTTTTTCAAATTTCTACAATTCTCAAGGCATTACATTCACCAACGATTTGTTAAGCAATGTGTACCTCTAAATTTTGAAATTTCTTTGAAATTTCCTCACCCCACACTTAAATCATGCTAAGTGTCCTCATAGCATCAAATTAACATTTAAAGAGGGTGAGAAATTCTCCCTGAGGCCTTTAGGCCTAGCGAACAACATGGTTTTCTTCAACTTTTACGCAGGTGGGGTGTTCGACCACACTTTTCTCTCTCTCTTCATGCTTGTTAGCTTCCTCTCCAAGGTACTCAGACTTCCCTCCATCTGTGCTTAATCTCTTCACCAAAACAACAAAAGATGAAAAATAAATAAAATCAATACAAATGCAAGAAATTAAAAATGGTACCTATATAGTACCCTTGGGTTGCCTCCTGCTAGCCGCCACTTTACATCGCGTACGACGTATTACTTTTCACCACTTTTCCTCCACCTTAAGGATATGAATCTCACCCTAATTTCTTCTCTAATTTCCCTTTTATGATCTAGGGGTGGTGGTGAAAAATTGTCAAGACCCGCGTAGATGTCGCCTTTTGACGTTTATTGGTCCTGGCAAGTGGGAAGTCATTTTGGCTATTGAAATCAGCAAATTCCAAAATATACGAGGCTTGTTCCTCTCTGACATTTCTTCACTAGCTTGCACTTCATTTCTATGTCGTCCACCAAACTCAAGGTAGAAAAATGCTTCGAGTGGGGTTCCATCCACGTCAACTCTAAATCTGCCTTGTGATTGACCTCTTACTTGTATACACCTTCTTCCGAATCAACATCTATCTCCAGTAGCCAAATGGGGCATACTTTATCTCTTCTCCTGGAACGAATTTACAAGTATGAGCTCATCATGGGGACACTCAAGAGGTTCTAAATGCCGCTTCATCTGGAAAATTCACCCTTTCTTCCTCTTGTAGTTCCTCTTGAATATCGCTTACAACTACCTGCAATTTATCACAAGCTCAGCCCTCGTGCAATCATCTCCGTAAGAATTTAACGCCTATCCTTTTTAGAGCCTCTGCGCCTCCTCTTCCCGAACGATCAATGTTGCCATTGCCTCCTTCATTGCCTCTCATTGCTCAAGGAGTTGTTTAAACATGTCTTCTACTCGAAATAAGGGCCCCAAGTCCTCATTTTCATCATACCTATATTCATCAAAAAAATAGGAAGGACTCATAGTAGGGGCTCGGGAAGGGGAGTATGCATTCGACAGCCATCCAATGGCCATCTTGACAATCACATATGTTGCACGTGTTACAAAGGTTGCCACAAGTGGTGTCCTCTCCAAAATTCATACAAGACTCGTCAAAATATCAGTATCCACCATTTCAAACCCATTTGTATTCACGATGTCATGTCAAGAAGGGTATCTGAAAAAAATCAAAACGATTGAAAAAGAAAATCAAAACCACGCTGCGTAAGACTTATATAGAAATAGTAAACTAACACTTAAGAAAAATTTCGCCAATTGCCAGTCCCCGCAACAGCGCCAAAACTTGTTCGGTGGTCTGGATGACTACACGCAAGTGCACGTGGTCGAACAAGTAGTAAATGGCTCAAGTAAGCTGCATCCCACGTGACCGACTACTGGGCACCCACTCAAGTGTCAATTAACCGTAACTCTAAAAATGCAGACAACAATGTTAAAGAAAAGTTTTTATATTTTGTTTCCTAAATTTGTACTAAGTCTTAAAATGGAATATACAGTTTGAGTTCGAACTATGAATGTATGCATGCTGAGGCTAAACTTTAACATTTAGGAGAAATTAATTATCGATACAAGTTGGTTAATCTTTTCCTCCTATTAAGTTAGTTAGAACTTATGCCTATGGATTAAAACTTCGTATTTAACCCAACTTAAGAATCATGAACCTTCCACCCACATTTCTGTGATAAGAAGCAATTCATGTTCTAGCCATACAAAATGGATTCCGTAATTGACTAATACGACTCGTGCATATTTATCCTGAAGGTAAATCAATTCTCAATTTTCCCAAACAAAGAACAGATCATATCCTATTAATTCACAACTTTCCAATTTCGTGCTCTCTCTCGAGTGAAACCGACTTTTAGATGTACATTAACATTGGCCACACATTGTTAATGCAAGAAGAACAAGAATTAATAGAACAACCATGGAAGAAAGATGAAAAACCAAATGATCAACAATCACATTTCAATACAATGGTTCTTAACCTCAAAGAAGAAGTGAGAAATTAGCCACCATTTGTGGATTAAACATCATCAAATGAGTGTAAATCATACAAACAATTGAAAGAAAGGAGAAAGAGATAGAGAGAAACCCTGGTGATTTGCCCCATCAATTGCTCGTAACTCCATCACGTTTGCTCCACCCAAATGTAATCATTAAAAATGAAACCTAAGTGTGCTATTTATACTAGTAGGAATTTTTTCCGAATAAGAGCAACGTGTCACGGAGTGCATCGCAGAGCACTGCCTCCGTGACACGGCCCAAACGCGGGAGGCTCTCTGAAAATGCCCACAAATTGACCCTAGGCAGCTCTGTCGCTGGCAGCCGTATCACGCCGGCCCTCTGCTCGGGCAGCGCGATGACACATCCCTCGTCACGCGGATGGCACGCCGTGGCACGGCGCTGGGCGCACTGGTGCTCTGCCTGCTTGCCGTGTCTGCGCGCTGCCTGGCTTAGGGCGCGCACGGCAAGGCGGCACACGCACAGCGTGGGCACGCTGTTCGGCGCGCCATCCTTGCTATGGCCTACCTTGCCGACTTTCGCCCGTACCCACTCCATTCCTCTCCCTTCACCAACTTATAAATTAGTTCCTTAAAATCATTGAAACCTACAAAACAAGGACTAATCATGTTGGTTAAAGTGATGATATATTCACATTTATCTAAAAATTACATGAAAATGTATATAATAATTAGATAAACAAGACTAATTTAGGTTATCAAGCGTCATTCGGGCATGCTATTTTGCCCGAAATCGGGCGGTAATGGAATAAGGGCCGGTAACACCAACAGATGTGCCTCATTAGCCCGACAGCCCTCAACATGATTCGATATCTACCGCTAAATTCAGGCCGCCATTCAACTGCTGGACAAAATAGTCACCAACCAGGTGAACCAAAGATATGGTGCCAATGAACACCAAATGGGCTCCGCGTGAGCTGCCAGGGGGTGCCAGGACTCCCACCCCGTATGAACCTCCATCATTTTAGGGATCCATGGTGGGGAGGACCTCAAGAGTTTCGTGGATGATCAAGAAGATTACCCGCATTATGGGCGCCAGCTCCACTTAGAGTGCTTACCTGGTTGCCTACTAGCTAAAAGGGGTAGCCTAGGTCTGGTATGAATAATGGAAAGAGGAGGCTAGTGGGAGTAGGACTGGTGGAGTGGGAGAAGTTTAACATAACCTTCCTGGACAGATTATTTCCTCGGGAGCCAAAGAAGGGAAAAATGGTTGAGTTTATGAAGTTGAGATAGGGGAATAGAATAATGAAGGAGTATGCTATAGATTAATGGTTTCTAAGTACGCTCCGTAGATGGTAGCCGAGCCAAGGGCTCTACATGTTGAAATTTCTAGAACGTGGATGTCAAACCTAGTCCTCAAGGAGGCAGGACAAAGGATGCTGGGATCAGAGTTATGGACCTCCAGCCTGATTGTCTATGCCCAGCAGATGAGGCCGAAAACTGAAGGGACATAGAACGAAAGAACAAACGGGCAAGGACTGGCCAACAGATTACCCCATCGTGAGGTCTAGCAGTAGTAGCCTCCAATGTAGCTAAAGAAAGCAACAACAACAGCAATAACTGTGGGAGACCCCCAGCACCCAGCTCAGCCAGCGTCCCAACCTTCTGGTCCCGTCAGGACCGGAGGGTGGAGCATCTCGCACTTCAGTCTCAAAGCCACGCGGCAAACAAATATCCACTTTGCTCTAAGTACTGCAAGAACCATTCGGGAGAGTGCCTTTAGGGTCGAGAGGGCCGTTTTAAAGGTGAATGCTCTACATCAGCTCAGGAGTGTCCAATGGCTGCTGAGGGCATCACAATCCACCACATCATTAGCTCCAGCAGGTCGACTAGACCAGTAGGCCAACACATCAGGTACGAATGGTGGCTCTGCCAAAACCATTTCTTTGCATTGTCTTCCCGCCGATCAGTGAGTCACCCGACGTAGTCACGGGTGTGTTACATCTCTTTCACCAGGGACGCCTCATAGATCCAGGAGCCACTCTTGTCTGTGACTCCCTACATAGCAACTCCAGTTCATTGAGAACCCTATAACATCCTCTCAGAACCTTTCTAAGTCTCCACAACTCTGCTGGGCTAATGCTTAGAGCTAGTTGGGTGTACAGTACCCAGTCTCAATATTGAATAAATTCATTCCAACTAATCTTATAGAATTAGACATGGTCAATTTTGACCTTTTCCTTGGCGGCGGATTGGTTATGACTGGCTGGTGCCACAGTTGACTGCAGAACTAGAGTTGTCAAGTTCTAGTTTCAAATGAACTAGTGTTAGAATGGTCGGACAAAGCAATTTAGCGCCTAAGGGTCGATTTATTTCATACCTTAAGGCCTAGAACCTTATTTCCTCGATTTATTTCTTTTATCTAGTTCAGGTTATGATTCCAACCTGAGACCCCAACTATCTTGTCATTTCTAGTGGTCAACGAGTTCCTAGATATTTTTCTCGAGGATCTTCCCAGAGTTCCCCCGAATAGGAAGCCAGACTTCGGAGCAGACCTCCTCCAGATACTCAGCCCATCTCCATCCAACTTACAGAATGGTTTCCTCTAGCTGAGCTTAAGGAGTTGAAGGAGTAACTAAAAGATCTTCTTGAAAAGGGCTTTATCAGACCCAACATCTCTCCCAGCCTGGGCGTAATATTTGTGTCTAAGAAAGATGGTACCCCTAAAATGCATAGATTACCATCAGTTGAACAAAGTCATAGTCAAGAACATACATCCTCACGCAGAATTGATGACATGTTTTACCAACTTTAGGGAGCCAGTTGTTTTCAAAATTGATTCCCAGGTTGGGGTATCATCAGCTACGGTTCAGAGAGTGTGACATACCAAAACAGTATTTAGAACTCAATATGGTCACTACGCGTTTGTGTGGTGATGTCCTTCGGGCTAACGAACACCCCGCAAACTTTATGGACTTGATGAAAAGAGACTTCAAGCAATATCTGGACATGTTTCGTCATTGTGTTCATCGGACAACATTCTGCATACCAAAAATGAGGAGGATCATGTTAACAACCTGAGGATAGTGCTTCGGACACTTAGAGACCGCCACTATTCACCAAGTCTGGCAAGTGTTAATTCTGGTTGAAGTCCGTGATCTTTCCTGGTCACGTGGTCTCGGGGAGGGTATTCAGGTTGATCCAAAAGATAACAAAGAGGAAAGACAACCTGCACTCACTCGATGGAACTCGTGAGTTTTCTGGGCTTAGCTAGCTATTACCGGAGACGGTTTGTGGATGGCTTTCCTATAGCATCTCATCTTACTAAGTTAACTTCAGAAGAAGTGAAGTTCCATTGTCATGGATGCGGTGTGAGAAGGAGTTTCAGAGTAGAAGACTCGACTCACTACCGCCCTCAAGTTTTGACTCGCTGTAAGGAACAGATGGGGTTGGTTGTCCATTGTGACATTTCTAGAGTTGTACCTAGTTGCATTCTGATGCAGAGGGGCAAAGTGATAGCCTATGCCTCCAGTCATCTCAAATTTCTTTTGAGAAGAATTATCCAACCTGGGCGACTTGGAGTTGGCAATGTGGTGTTTGCCGGGAAAATATGGAGACATTACCTATATGGGGCTCACGTAGATGTGTTCACAGATCACAAGAGCCTTTAGTATGTGTTCATTCAGAAGGACCTAAATCATCATCATAGAAGGTGGTTGGAGCTACTGAAAGATTACGACATGAGTGTGTTGTATCACCCGGACAATGCTAATATGGTAGTTGATGCACTAAGAAGGTTGTATATGGGGAGTGTAGCTTATGTTGAAGAGGGAAAGAAGGAAATGGTAGAAGATATTCACAGACTAACCCGGTTAAGGGTGCGGTTGGTGGATTCAGCTAAAGGTGAGTAGTGGTAAAGCGCTGCACTTTATTTGGTTGTGGAAGTCAAATACGTATTTGATAAAGATCCCATCCTTCTTAAACTTAAGGAACCGATTCTCAGGAAGGAGGTTGAGGCTTTCTCCAAAGGGAGAGATGGAGTCCTTCGTTACCAGGGCAGGTTGTGTGTACCGGATGTTGGTGAGTTGAGATAGTAGATACCGGCTGAAGCATTACGCCTCAAGATACTCTATCTACACCGGGTGCTACAATGATGTATCGTGATTTACGGGATATCTATTGCGGGAACGCTATGAAAAGAGATATTGCTGAATTTGTAGCCAAGTGCCCGAATCAAAATAAGTTAAATTAGAACACTAGAGAGCAGGGAGGAAGTACCTCAGATATAAGCATACTCCACGTGGAAGAGGGAATAAGTAAACATTAATCTCATTACGGGTCTACCTTTGACTCATCAGTAGCATGACTCAATCGGGTAGTAGTAGATTTGATGACTAAGTCAGCACACTTTCTCCTAGTCAAAATGATAGATTTAGCTGAGGACTATGCCAGACTTTACATCCGAGAGTTAGTCAGACTACATGGGGTGCCATTAGCTATCATTTAGATAGAGGAATTCACCACCTCTCACATCCTGGAAGTCTTTTTAGAAGGGACTAGGCACTCAGGCCAAGCTCAGCACAGCTTTTCACCCGCAAATAGATGGGCAAGCTGAGCAGACTATTCAGACTCTAGAAGATATGTTGAGAGCGTAAAGCATCAATTTCAAGGGCGCTTGGGATGATCATTTGCCTCTCGATAGAGTTTGCGTACAATAAAAGCTACCACTCCATCATTTAGATGGTCCCATTTGAGGTATTGTATGGTAGGAGGTGTAGATCTACTATCGGGTGGTTTGAAGCGGTGAAGCTGCTAGTAAATGGGCTGCACTCGGTTTATGAAGCTATGTAGAAGGTACAACGCCATCGTAGAAAGATTGAAAACAAACTTAAAGCCGTCGAAATCATATGCGGATGTGAGGAGAAGAGAATCAGAGTTTGTTGTGGATGATTAGGTGTACTTGAAAATTTCATTTATAAAAAGGGTGATGAGATTTGGGAAGAAAGGGAAACTCTCCTGAGGTATAAGGGACCCTACGATTCGAGGTGAATGGCAAAGTAGCCTATGAACTGGAGTTACCTACAGAGTTGGCGTGCATGGTATTCCATGTGTCACTCTTGAAGAAGTGCTTCGGAGATCCAACTTCAGTGGTGCCATTGGATAGTGTAGAAATAAAGGATAGTCTCTCATAAGATGAGGTCCCAGTCAAAAATCCTTGACCGTCAGTTCGCAAGCTAAGGAACAAGAAAATAGCTTCAATAACGCTCTTATGGAGAAATCAGCAGGTTGAGGGAGCTTTCTGTGGGAGGCTGAAGTAGATATAATGGCCAAATACCTGCATTTGTTTTCATCACCTCTATTACGGCTTAAAATATTAGTTTTACATTAAAAATTGAATTAGTTGTTGTCATAATATATGTGCTTAAGTTTCCTTTATGATTTTTAGATGTATGTGTGAAAGGTGGAATTTTGTTCAGTTGTATGTTGGAAACGTGGATATTCATTCTTTCAGTTTTGGAGTTAAATGAGCAGTATTTGGATCATTAGGGATTGTTATCTCGCTTTCTTGTGTCTTCCAATATTCTAGATGAATGTTTCCAAGGGAAAGATATTGTAATGCCCCAAAAACTCCAAGACTAGATCCGGGACTTAAATCAGAAAATATGGGAATCTACAGGAAATGCCTCAGAATGACTCACCGAACGAGTTGTTATGAGACCCAATCACCCAATAGGTAAGCTGTGGGTAGGGGTGATTATAATGGAAGGGAGAGTCAGTGTATCCAATGGAAGACCACTGTCATGGTAAGGAACCAGGACCCGTTAGGTGACTCGTGGTAAGACTGGGGTCAGATGTTAAGGTGTGAGAGAAGTAGTGTACCCTACGAGTCCTCACCATGACTCATTATGTGTGACCACGAGTCATGGTTTCACCCATGGGGATCTTTAGGGCTTTTGGGAAGTGTGGTCCATGACTCATGGTCACTCACCACGACTCTTTAGGTCCCTCGTGGTGCCCTTCAGGGATTACCAGGCAGTGTACTCAATGAGTGTGTCCACGAATCGTGGTCACTGATCACAACCCGTAAGGTCACCCAGCACCAATTGACAATTTTTCCCCGCATATTTTAAGGGGGTTGCTTAGTAATTTCCCACTATCCTAAACTTTATACTACGTTATTGTAGACGTAATTTCAGACCTATTAGAGGGATTGAATGTTTTTCCCCTCATTCCCCACGTTCATTCTTTGAAAAATCATCGAAGAGTCTCTCAAGAACTTTCGGGCAAGCTCGTTTTCTCTCTATTGGTGCTAGAAGTAGAGTTTTCTTCTTCGAGAAATTCCTAGCAGGTATATGGAATTCAACAATAAATAGTTTATTCCTGTGTCCTAAAATCCCCTTCCACCATTCTACAAAAATCCCAGCCCTGAGTTTTCGAATAAATATGAATAGAATTCAAGAAATTTAACTTGAATCCACCTAGAATAATATCTATGTGTTTATTTAGTTTTGCTTCCATCAATTCAAGGATCTATTTGGTGATTATTCTCACAAAAGTGCAAATTGTAGCCCTGTGTGACTTTTCGAATGCTAAAGAAACTTCTTTATAGACCTCATTTAATCTGGGTGGAATATTATCCATATTGATTACAATTATTTTCCCGCCTAGACCTCAAAATGATAACTAATGTGAGATGAGAATTTATCCATAACCCTTGGACGAGAAAAATATTGGAACTTGCTCAGCGTTGAAATATTGAATCTTAACTTGAATTTCTCAATGGGAATCCCATATCGCTAGTAGCAGTGAGCTCATTCAACTATTGTCAGCTCAGTTTAGTAAGAACTTAGAATTCTCGCTAAGTGTCAGAAAATGTCACCGACGCTTTGACAATGTAAATTCCAGAGGTGTCAACATCACTTCCCAGTTATCAGAATAAGACTTAGAACTCAGTTTTCATTAGTCCAAGAGGCGGTCCTGACACTGATAATAAATAGCTTTGACACCAGCTCCCTGCAGGACCCAGCTCAAATTTCAGTTATATATCCCCGACTAGTCTGGACCCTAGTGTCAGAGCTATCGCTTAGTATTTAGTTTAGGTTTTCTAGTGGGAGTAGGACTACACCGAGCGGACCAAAGGTTCCAGCGCACCCAGGTTCCTAAAACTACATTCCCAGCGTAGGTTACAGTATTTATTGGCCTGATTGGCCCCGGAACTTTGTGATCACCCAGTTCATGCCTTTATACTCGGCAAGGTATATTGGGTCCTACCGTGTGTATACATAAACTCCAAGTCTAGCTCATGTGGTTATACGTCGATTATAGACTCTCCCACTAGTCAACTTAGTTCAGTCTCAGATTAGTCAAGTTCAGTTCAAATTTCGCCTGTAGATCATTTCAGTGCAGTATGTCGACTTAGTATTTTAGACATGTAATATGTCTTAACCATCAGATAATGTCATCCCGACTCATCTCGCTTACTTCAGCTTGTCTCAAAGTCAGTATATTAGTTGGCTACACGTCATTTTAGCTCAGTCACTTGAGAGTATCCAACATCTTGTTTTCTCTCACTTAGATAGTAGATTCAAAGTAACGATGCATACTTCATGTTGTATTGTTTCATGATACAAATTGGTAGTTCTCACCCAAACATGCTGGGCAGACATCGTTCAGACCTCTCTCCTAAGTAGAATTGTGAGTCCTCATTCTCAAGGATGTTAGTTCATTTATTTCAGCTTTCCTTTATTATTATTTCAGTTAGACTGAGTCACTTTAGTTTGTCCCAACTCCTCAATTAGAGGGCTTTCGTATACAAATGTGGTCTTAGTATATTAGTATTGTTCAACTTGTTTTAAACCTTATGTTTTCAGTTTTATCTTCATAAATGTTTTTATACATATTTTAAAGCTTTCGCTATGCATGTTTTAATTAGAATACTAGTGTATTATAGACCAAGGGTTGACTTGGTTACGTAGACTCCTGGGTACCATGTCTGGCCTGTGGTTGTAAACTCGGGTCATGACAATTATATGCAAAATTTAGCAAGTATGAGTTTTGCTGAACTCAGTGGCATTTTGGGCCATCTTGTATCAAGTGAGGGTATAAAGGTAATAATTTCTCAAAAGATAGAGGCGGCGAAGAATTCCTTCTTGACCGGTTAATCCTTCAGATATCAAGTTTCTTTGGGCTTAATACAATACACGAGCTTTGTTGAGGGCTTTATCTGGCTGCATCACCATTGACTAAACTGACCCAGAAGAAGGTGTAATTCCAATGGTTGGAGGCCAGTGAGAAGAGCTTCTTAAGAGTTGAAGGCCTGACTCACCTCAGAACTAGCTCTTGAATTCCTACCCGAGGGCACATGGGTTCTGGGTGTATTTTGATGCTTCAGGATCTGACTTGGTGTATTTATGCATCACAAAGTTATTGATTGCTTCTAGATAGTTGAATGTGCATGAATAGAACTACCCGGTCTATGATCTCGAATTGGCAGCGGTGGTATTTGACTTGAAAATATGGAGATACTATTTGTACGGGCTCCATGGATGGAAAGCTTGATGGACCATAAGAATCTACAATATGTGTTCACCTGGTGAAGGACCCTGGATCTTCGGCAAAGGAGGTGGTTGGAGCTACTTAAGGATTATGACATGAGTTTCCTTATTCATTCAGGAAAAGCTAATGTAGTAGCTGACACACTTAGTAGACTCTCTTCATGGGAAGTGTGTCCCATGTAGATATGAGGGAAAGAAGGAGCCGTTGAAGGACGCATCAACTTTCAAGTTGGGAGTTCATTTGGTTTATTCAAACTGATGGCGGTGGAAGTATAGTTCAGAAACGGATCATACTGTCCTTGGTGACTGATATCAAAGCTATAAAAGATGAGGATTGTAAGGTTAAAAGCTAAAGGAGGCCGCTCGGGACCGTAAGGTAGAGGTCTTCTCCACAGGGGGAGATGGTGTGCTTCATACCATGGTCGCTTATGTGTTTTGGATGTTGATGATTTGAGGAACTGAATGTTGCACGAGGCTCATGTATCTAGGTATTCTATACATCCAGGTTCCACAAAGATGCACTCAGACCGACGGGATGTCTATTGGTAGAATGCCAAAGAAGAAGGACATAGCAGAATTTGTGGCTAAATGTCCAAATTGTCAGCTAGCAATGTTGAGTACCAAAGACCTGGGGTGTGCTCCAAGATATTAGCATTCCTACTTCGAAGTAGGAAGAAATCAATATGGACTTCATAACAGGCTTTCCTCGTAGGCACAAGTGACTCCATTTGGGTTGTTGTATTTGGCTGACAAAAGCTGCCTGTTTCTACTGGTCAAAACCACTTATTCCGTAGAGGATTATGCCAAACTATAGATTCGGGAGTTGGTTCGATTGCATGGATTTTCCTTGTCCATCATATCAGATAAAGGTACTCAGCTTCATGTCTCCCACTTTTGGAGGACGTTTCAAAAAGGACTAGGTACTTCAAGCCAAGCTCAGTACAGCATTTCACCAGCAAACATGGCCAAGTGGAGCGAACAATTCAAACTTTCAAGGACATGTTGAGGGCATGTGTGATTGACTTCAAAGGTAGTTGAGATGATCATTTTCCTCTTATCGAAGTTTTCATACACAATGCGCCTACCATTCCATAATTCAGATGGCTCCATTCGAGGCTCTCTATGGGCGGAGATGTAGATCGCCTATCGGCTGGTTCAAAGTTGGTGAAGCTGCCGATCAGGGACTAGATTCAGTCCATGAGATCATAAGTAAAGGTTTAGATCATATAGGACGGGTTTAAACATCTCAAAGTCGCCAAAATTTCCATACCGATGTGAGAAGGAGAGAATTAGAGTTCGGGAAGTGGGTGATTGGGTGTTTCTGAATGTGTCTCCCATGAAAGGAGTGATGAGGTTTAGAAATAAAGGGAAACTCAGCCTCAAGTATGTTGGCCCCTACCGAATTGTGAAACGGGTTGGCAAGATGGCATATGAATTGGAGTTGCCCACAAAGTTATCTTCCGTTCATCTTGTCTTTCATGTGGTTTTGAAGAAGTGTTTGGTGATCCAGCTTAGTGGTTCTGTGGAGAGTGGGTGTGACAGATAGCCTTAGCTATAAGGAGATTCCAGTTGAGATATTGATCGTCATGTTTGGAGGATAAGGAACAAGGAGGTATTCTACCAAGGTGTTATGAGGAATCGGCATGTTGAGTGGACCCATGTGGAGAAGTCAAGGGATATGATGGCTAGATACCTACACCTATTCCCTTCTTAGCTCAGTGTCAGTTTGAGGTATCAGTTTTTGCTCTAGTACTCTATTTAGTTTTCATATTCGGCCTATGTGCCCAAGTTTCTTTTTTATGTCAAAGTATGTATGTATGGTTCTAATTCAGTTCAGTCATGTAGTTTAATTCGGAGGTATCATTCTGTCAGTTTCAGCTTAAAAATGATCAGTATTAGAATAGATGATTGCATTTCGTTTTCGTATACTTTTCAGCAATGACGAAGACGAATGCTCCCAAAGAGGAAATATTGTAATGCCCTGAAGCCCTAAGATCAGGTACCTGGGAGTTGAATTGGAAAAAAACTGGAAAATCTGCACCAGGTCACAAAATGAGTCGTTCTGTGACCTGTGTAAGCTGACCACGACTCGCTAGGGTGACCTCGTGGGTGAGAAGTTGGCTTAAGTTTTGGAATTTGTTGAAGACACGACGGGCATGACTAATGTTGTGGTCAGATCCCACGATTTGCTGGGATGATGGTGGTCAATATTGGTCACAAGGAAATGATTTTTGACAGTGGAGACTACAAGAGGTGACTCACGAGTCGTGGTCACCAACCACGATTAATTAGGTCCCTCGTAGGGGACATGTGGAGGAAAAATGGACAATGCACACAATGACAACAGGTCATGGCTCATCCCCTGGGACGACGACTCGTCCAGTCCCTTGTTGGGATTGGCAGTCAATTTTTAAGTGCGAATTTTATTAAGTGTATTATTTTCATTCCTAAGCCCTTATGGTCCCATACTACGTTGTTTTAAGGCTATTTTCAGTGTGTATTAAGATAGGTTAAGTCATCCTAGCCTATTCGAAACCCATGTATGCAAAATTCAAGAGTGTAGAGAGGATCACATAAAACCTCAAGGTTCTTCATCAATTGCCCTTTTCACCTTTGGGCAAGTAAGAGAGGGATAGAATCCAAGTCTCTTAGGGTATGTAGGTTTATGAATGGGTGAATTTGTTCACAATTCACCCCAATCTCTCTAGTTCATGAAATTCTATTTGAAAATCTTATGGAGTTTTTATCCAAATTTTTATGAAGTCCTAATGATTTATCTAAGGGTTAACATTCCCCTATTAATAGATACATATTTTACGAATCATGCAAGTAAAACTTACAACTAATTCGGATTATAGATTTATTGATTTAAATTTCTATAAAATTATACCTAATCATGCATGTTCTAGGATAAAACGAGTGATGATTTTACCTTGATTTTGATGTTCTTTAACCCATCCTATTTATGATCTATGATAAGGGATTTACCTAAAATTCTCATCCTGAGTTTATGATTACGTATATACATGTTTTACAAGTACGTATGAACTACATGATTTACGATTTATGATTATGGCGACTCACTCAGCCTTATCTTCATGCATAGTTCATGCATTAAAAGCATGTTGCATTATTATGATTTAACTAGCTTTATGAATCTCTTATGTATATTATCCTATGAGTAATTATATATGTTTTGAGAGTAGTATTTAACACTGAGTAGGTTAGGGGGCCCATATTTTCACCGAATCTCAAAACTACGTGCCATCGTAGGTCATGATGTGACCTCCTCAGAATGTCCCTTGCCCAAATGAGCCTTTCATGAGTGATATCACGCCTTCATAGTTCTACCCATGAAAGGTACGAACACCCTCCTGACTAGGGATTTACAGGTCGGGCTCCATGTGTGCTTGTATGGTATGTCGGTTATAAGAATATCCCACTATTTCTCATGATTTATGTATGATTATCACTATATACTTTGGCTCAAGTCAGCGTTTAATAAAGATTTTCTCTCGATAGTATGGATTACATGAATTATTAAGAAATGTTTGCAACCTTGAGCCTTATGATAATGCTAAGGATATGTTATGTTATGTTCATGTTGTCCTACTCTTATGCACTTTTATGTATTTTAAACTTCCATTTTACTTACCTTGCATGCCAGGTACATTCCACTACTGACCGCATACTCTATGTTGTATCATTTTATGATACTGGCTCTGGTGCCTGGCCACTCTCGACTTCAAATGCCTTCAAGTAGCATCAGACTCAAGCAGGAGTCTCACCGCCAGGGCCCCTCCTTATTTCATTTATGTTGGTGTGTTTTTAGTTTCGGTTTAGAGAGTTAGTTGGTGTCTTGTCTCATCAACTTTTCTATGATAGAGGCTTTCTCATACATAATGTAAATTCAGTTTAGACGCATGTGATGTTATTAAGATCTTATGCCATGTTTAGATTTCATATATTAATGTGTTGAATCTTCCATTTCTATTGATTGAGTTAGTTGAATCTTCATGCCATGGGTCAACTCGTAGTCCTCGAGGTTCCTTGTCTTGTGTGTTAATCCGTCTATCATTTGGGCCGTGACACATACCAAAGTGTGTGAAATCATTAATAAAAAGTAATGAAATAAAACAGCACCAAACCTTGTCCTCACATTCATTGTACCATAGATATCAGAATAGATTAATTGCAGAAAGTCAGCTCTTCAGCCTTCCCAAATGATTTACATGTAATCTTTCCAACAATACAATTTTCATATGTTGACATACCAATTTTGGAGAAAGAACCTAAATATCCTTCCTTTTCCAACCTGTTCAATCGGTCTTTCCCTAGGTGACCCAATCTGGTATGTCATAATAACATCTCACATCATTGTTACTAGATTAACATGTCATTACCCAATGATCAAATATAATAGTCATGTTGAAGAATATAATCTAAAATGATAAAACGACCATAACGATGTCAAAACCATAAAAAACATTGTATAGAGTAATTCTAACACCTTTTTGACTAAAATTTGAATTGGAACCGTACCTAAAAGAACATACATAAATAAGCAAAGTCTTCATCTAATCTCCAGCATATAAAACGTCATGCAACATCAATGACGTCACCACACAAGTCCATTTTGAAAGTGCCTATTCATTTGACTTAAGTATTGTATTATTTCCTGCATATATCAACCTGATCCACGTGAGACTTGATGGAACTCCAAAATGCTTTCCTTTCACTATTCACATGGTCGGTGGCTCCTAAGTCTATAATTCATAGGATAAGATTCAGTTAGTACAAGCAGTGCTAGAATCATATGTAGTACTTAGAGATACATTTAGAAATGCTACCTTTTTTTTACTCGGTATAATTACGAGCAAAATTCCCTAACAGAAGTTGTAGAACTTCATCTTACTCTTGTCTTTCTTCTCTTGATAAACTACTTTCGTCTTGAAATTTGGCTTGTTCTTTCTCTCTTAGAGTGATCCTTTTTTCCACTTAACCCCTTCCCATTCTTTTTCCAATTCTTCTTCCTTCTCGTTATTTTTTTTCAATTTTTCTGATGCTTGAAGCCCTAAGACTTCGTACTCACTGACTTCTACAAAGGGATTAGAAGCAGCTCTAGTAACATCAAGTCATTCTCAAGCTCAACACATCCGGAAACATCAAAAAAATTGATGTTATCATTGTGGGTTAAG
Organism: Datura stramonium; assembly: GCA_018107945.1. Taxonomy (NCBI): domain Eukaryota; kingdom Viridiplantae; phylum Streptophyta; class Magnoliopsida; order Solanales; family Solanaceae; genus Datura; species Datura stramonium. The sequence continues at coordinate 28,130 of JACEIK010008916.1, forward strand.
TTAATCTTTAAATGTTTTTAATTATTGGGAAGAGATCGGATCACTCGCCTTCGGAACCTATTGCTCATCAAAGAGAACATGAGCAATACTTTTTAGTTGAGAAATCATGTTTGACATCACCCTAAGGTGTTATTTGATGTTCTGATCATGATACTTCTTGTAAGTATCAAACTTGATAGTCAACTGTCTAAGGCAAGTCATGGATGTACTGCATATATTTCACAAAAAATTCCGCATGGCATGAGCAAGAGGGAAATTCTCACATTCATGAATGTAATAATCAACAACAGAACTTATAATAATTCCACGCAAGTGAATCTGTCTTTCCAAGCTTTGTAATCTTTAAGATCTCTCTTTATATTATGCAGTGTTACCTCTTTGGTGGGACATAAAATATGGTTTAAACCTTTAAGAGCATTTGCTCTTCCAAGCTGTATACTATATTTTACTACTCCTTAGGTCGCAATTTTCACCATCTGGGCCACTATTATTCAAGTTAGCAATTATGTTTTTTGGATGCCATGTCTATTAATAAGAGACAATTTATACAAACTATTCTCATAAATTTTTAGTTTGACTAATATATGCATGAGTATATTCTTATACTCACTCAAGCAAATAAATTTTCATAATGGATTTCCTGCATATTTAACATATAATCGAAAAGGTCAGTAAGTTTCCAATCATCATCCACAATTTAAATATTTAACAAAGTAAATAAAGTTCATTAATGAGTATTTTTAGTAATGACTCCTAATTAAGCCTCAATACATTTAAAGAAATTTTGTAAGAGAGACCAATAACTTAGTTCATATATTAAAAATAACGAAACAACTTCAAGTCACAAGTCAAATAAAGATAAAATCTCCCACATGAATTCAAGGCAACAAATATACAATTCCTAAAATGTTAATTTGACTAAAACCTCATGATAAACATTAGTTAATCTATCACCCTATGGTTCTTGCAGAGTTTGCTAAATGGCTAAAGTTCCCAATTCGAGATCTCAACATAATTTTTCAGTCACACGTTTCAATTTTAAAGACAGAATGAACTTAAAGGACTGAAATACTAGGAGACATCTTTAAAAGACTTGAACTCTCAAAGTTTTTTTTCTTTTCCTTTCGTATAGCTCTTTGATTCCTCAACAAATTTTATGTCGCTCTTGGGATACCATCCCTTATGATTTCTCCTCGAAAACATGTCTTGTGACGATGTGCTCTTTCTACACTGTCCCTTGCTCAACTTCCAAAACTCCCACTTGAGTAATTCGAGTTTGTTCCCTATCGCCCATGTCTAAAAAAAGGAACAAGAAAACAATCAACGGTTATACCATTCAATGTGAAAACTTATGCCATATCAACTTCTTAGAAGACAAATTCATTTAAGGAACTTAAACGACTAAAGAAATTACCTACTCTTAAAAATATAGCAGTAGATTTCTTTAAATTTTTGGCAAACTATCAAAAACCCGTGAAATCTTCAAAATTCTTATCTCACTCATTTTTAATCTATTTTAAACAAGTAATATATCAACAGAAAGATCTAAATAAGTAGATTATACACAAATAGATTCATGTCGAAATACAACTTATTGAATTCTAAAAAATAAATTGCGTAGCAGTTTTTCATAAAACTATCAAAAAATTTAGCTAATTCTCAAAATTCATATCTCTGAATTTCTATTTTTATCCGTTTTAAACATGTAAATATCAACGGAAAACCCTAAATAAGTAGATTATGAACAAATAGCTCTCATACCAAAAATATAAATTACTGATCTCTAGAATAAATTACGTAGCAGTTTTTTTCATAAAACCGTCAAAAATTTTAGACAACTTCAAAAATCTATATCTCACTATTTTAAACGTGTAATATATCAACGGAAAGACTCCTAAATAAGTAGATTATTAATGAGTAGATTTATGTGAAAATACAAACTAAATAATTTATAGAAAATAAATTACAGTAGCAGTTTTTTTTTCATAAAAATTGTCAAAAATTCAGCCATCATCCAGTGAAAACATACTCAAAAATATTTCTTTTCAATACAAAGAAAAATTTCACTCTTCCATAAATCATCTCGCACACGTATTCATAAATAAATGTAAATCCAACTAAATTTGCAATTTACTTTGAGCTACCAAGAACAAAGTTAGTTCCATTCACATTACTTCTGTCGAACGAAAATCCTTTTTTCATAATTTTCAATTCATACAAAAATAATAAATCACGAATGACAACACATATGAAACCTTGCAGAGATACCATAGTTTGATTATCGTGAATAAACAAGAATTGTGTACCTGTTAATAGCAGCGGAAACTTCATAGAACCTTTGTTGAAGAATTACTCAAAACCAAACTTTACATCACTAGTAAACAATGTGATTATATTCACCAACTAAATGCCCTAATTTTGTGGTGATAAGAATCTATTTTGTGTTGATGGATTTTTTTCTCAAACGGATGAAGAAAGCAAAAAGTGTTTATTTTTCTCTTTGCTGCTTCTTTATAAGCGAGTAGGGGAAAATACTCAACATAACTCCCATTTTCACTTTTCATGTTCAGTTTTGGAGAGTTTTAAGTGGATGTGGTACCAGTAAATTCTATCTTTCCTACCCATAACTTTTCAATGCTCGCTGATAACTACTTTCAAAATGTGTACATCCTATTTCCCAATCAAGTTGGATCATCCCACATGGAGCGATTGAGATCCAAAAATCCAACAATTTCCATAGTCTTCTAATGATCACCCATATACAGGTGCATTAACATCTGGCCCAAATCTATCCTCCTCTAAATCCAACTATTTCAACTCATCTTATATGAATCCTCAAGTTCAAGCAACTGTTTATTTATAGTTTGATATCTTTTTAGAATGTTAATAATGAGATTTTGGTGATGTCGATACTTTTCTAGTTTCTACCATGGAAAATATCTATCCACTGGCATCAACAAGAGATTATTACCACCAGTTCTATACATACATATAGATATATATGTACACACATATGTAATGATTATTCTAGTCAACTTCCACTATCTTTGGGGGATATCACCACCGCAGCCAATTGCGAAAGTTTACCTGCAGTCACGCTAGTACTAATTGAAGACTTGCAGAGACTGCAACTATAAAAAGATTGCTTAAATATCAATGTCCCAAATGTTTTTGCTTTACCATAATGTTAGACAGTTTTTCATTTATCTATGATCAAATATTTTTATTTATACTACTTTTTCCACATTTGATTATACTAAAGGTTGTACCTAAGTCCAACATAAAGCTTTGATTCGCTTTATTGATATAACAGTCAACAAAGAATTCAATCAAGTTTTCAAGATAATGTACCATCCAATTTTTTTGGAAAATACATATAGCAATGTGTATCAATATCACTTGTAAGTAAACTTAAGCAAACAATCTGATTTTCTCATGGTACAATTAAACTATAAAAGTACTATTAGAAAATGTGCATCCACTTTGGATCGATTTGAAAGCAATAAATTTTAAAAGTCCCGTAAATTTCATAAGTCGTAACTTCTGATATAATAATATTTATATGTAAAATTTTACTACAAGCACAAAGAAAATATTACTTTAGTAGTTCTACATCCGTAGCTATTTTGATTGAAATTGTGATGATTATGTCAGAAAATCAAAATAATATAATAGTAATAATATGCTGGGCTTTACTTGCCATTATAGTTACTAATATTTGCTTCTTTTCGAAATAATTTATAAACTAAATTTAGAAAATGTTATATCTTGCGCTTGTAATAGCTATAGCTAGTATATTGAAATAATTGTGATTAGTAAAAAGTACAATTATATGACTGAATAATTCAAGTAATCTGTTAAAATAATATAAATGAATTTAAGATTGGAATAGCAATAATTAAACCTTATATGGAAACACATGAAACTTTGTTCCACCGAACTCTAATATCTTTAAAAGCTCATTTGGAATAAATATTAAACTTCAAAAAAATACAAAACAAATTATCATGAAATATAAAATTTGTAAAGAATAATAATTTTAAAATGAAAGTTCAACTCCAAAAAAATACTAAAATGTAAAAGTTCATTTCAAACAAATATTAACTTTACAAAAAGACAATTAACTTAAACTAAACAATAATTTCTTTTTGGTAACTAACTGATTTATTACCAAAGAGCATATCAATACAGCATTATAAGTAAGATCTGGACAGTCCTAGTCTCACTATGCAATCAGAAAAACACAAAACATATAGGGCATGGTACTGATTTCGTCTTAACACTAGCTATGGGGACTAGTCTAATGAGTTGAAGATACTGCTAACTTAGCATTATTATCTCTAATATGGATTTTCTGGACAATGTTCCTGATAATAACTGCGTGTTCTCACTTTACTTCCTTTGAAGGATTCTAAGATTTCTCTCCCGCCAGACATAGTATACACATGCTGGCAGAGCTAGTTTGGAAGTTTCTTCTCTTGCTTGCTTCCTTGAAATGGGTTAGTGTCCAAGCCACCTTTTCCTACCAACAAGTAGAGCCTTCTTGTGTATGTGTATTCAGGATAATATTGTCTCCCATATCACAACAGAATACTCACATTGAAAAAATAGATGTTCAGTGCTATCAATCCCTGCCCACATATAATAATTTGCAGTATCCACTGTCCCCCAAACAACCAACCTTTCTAGTTTGTAACCTCTGATTTAAAGAAAAAAGTCAAATTTGGTGGTGCTATATTATTACACACCAATCTTCCAATCTAGCTTTTGGATACTTACTACTAAGCTTCACATACATTTGTTTTATTGAAAAGGTGTTACAGCTTTGTACTTCCTCCTCAGTCCATCCTACCTCCTCAAAGTATTTGAGCTTTGAGCATCTTGTCACGACCGAACATAGCCCAGATCGAGACACGGACAAGGAGCTTCAAGAGACCTCCAAGTCGCATCCATGGCATGATTATACATCTAACTCAATCACAAAGGCGGAACTTATCAAAAAAAAAATATAATGGAAGTCTAAACATTATATAACGTCAGAACTAGAATTTACATCTTACATGAAAAGCTGATTACTACAATTCAATTCTGAAAGCCTCTAATATATCTGATGGGTTGATTGGAAAAACACCCCAACTAATCCGACATGTCTGGAAAAAACCGAAGGGGACATAACAACTATGGATACTGAACGTTCTCGAAGGATGAGGACTCACCAACGCTAGCTAGACAGGCCTGAGTGGGAAAGTAGGGGCTAAGGATGCTACTAAAATAGATCCTTCAGACCTGTATCATGAGAGACGATACAATATAAAATATGTGGTCAGTACGTGGAATGTACCGAGGCATAACCGCTAAGTAAGTAAAAAAAATAATTAAAACATGCATAGTATAAAACATAATTAGGACAAGAATCTGAGAGTAGGGCTCGTATGCTATTTTATGAAATCATGACCTGAACATAACTGAACATCATAACTGAATAGAATGACCCAAAGCTGAAATCTGATAATCATAAGCAAAACTGAACGTTGGGTTATATATATATAACTAAAATCATGAAACAAAAGGAGACTCGCCATATAACCGACATTACCACGATAGAGCTATATGGTCCCAACTATTAAACTCAAGAGGGCAGAGTTGTCCTAAGTTTGCCGTGGCTAAGGACGAAACCATGAAATCGATATCAAGATGAACGCCCTCGGGGAAAGGGAATCAAGAGAGGTCCCAAAGTGTGTGTGTGTGTGTGTGTGGTGTGTGTGTATATATATAAATAAATAAATATATATATATATATAATCCCACGTGGGCGCGTAGTTCCGAGGCACTGGGTTGATCGACCCTTATCCTATTCGGTGCTAGACACACTCTCAAAAACATGCATTAGTTTCCATCATTTTTTAACAAAGCTGACCATTTTCTAGAGAGACGAAGCTGAATAAAAATATACATATAAAATCTTAAATCATGCATAAGGAGCCTTTGGCTCAAACCATAATACAAACTAAAATTAGTGGGAGTCTTGACTCTAAACCATGCGGTGAGCTTAATTAATGAAATCATAAAACATGCTTGAATATGTGGCTTTCCCAATACCTTAACATGATTGAAAATAGCTGGATTCACTTTAAAACATGATCCTAAACACATGCTTTTCTTATAAACATTGCGTCATGCTTGAACATATATCTAAGATCTTAATATTCATGAACTTTAATAGATGGGCACTGGCACTTATAAAACTTGAAAATATGATTTACAGTTAAAACATTGTAAAATTGCCTATGAAATATAATTCAACAATAAAAACATGCTTAGTACATACACATGGTAGAAATTTAGGGAATTCATGTATTGGGTTAAAAAGCCCAAAGAATCATCCATTTGAATTTCATGAATTGAGAGAGGATTGGGCATGGGTGTGAACAATTTCACCATCATGTTCCTACATACCTGTGAGAATTGATTCTACACTTCTTTGATTTCCTCAAGGAAGAATTGATGAAAAACTTGAAGAAATTCAGCTTAATCACCTCTCTAGACTTCTAAGCCTGCATGCATGAATAGAAATAACTTCGAATGAACTTACCTCTAAAACTCACTATTCATAGCTTAAAATGACGCAGTTTAGATTTAGGATCATAGGAATTACGGAAAATCCCTTTACCAAATTCGGGGCAGAAAAATCGACCGCCAGTCCCAACGAGGGACTGGATGAGTTATTACCCACTGACCAAGGACTCATGGTCAGATTCGTGCTACACCGCCGCTTTCCTCAAAGGGTCCCCACGAGGAACCTAATGACCAGTCACTGGTGACCACGACTCGTGGTCACCCTCGTTACCTCCACTGCCCAAAACACTAAATCCTTAACCAACTGTCGACCACGACTCACCTAACGAATCGAGGCATTAACCATGATTCGTGTTGTCCAAGCTAGGTACATCACCGGCTCCTTCCTTCATCCTTCAACTGCCCTGAACCACAAGTGACGTAATGACTCGTGGTCACAACCTTGGTAACCAACTCTGAAACCCCAAACAAGCTGTAATCTCCTCACCACGAGTCACTTAACGACTCGTGGTCATCCTGGATAGGTCACAGAAAATAGATGTGTGTATCTAACCATCATATCTACTTCGGCTTCCCACGTAGCTCCTCTAACACTGGTTCCTCCATAAAACCTTAATCAAGGGACTTCTTTTTTACTTAGCTTCAAAACCTGACAATCCAGTATTTCTACTAAAACCTCTCATAACTAAGGTTGTCCTTCTGATGAGCTCCGCAAGGTACGGGTCGTACAAGTAATAAAGTGGCCTGGAAGAACCGGATTGTCGAACCCACAAAGAATAGGAATACGGGGTGAAAACTTTCAAACATTAATTTACTATAACTATACAGTGAAGACAAACAGAGTAACGAAAATAGTTTGTTTTTTGAGTAAATATAATTTTATACTACACTAAGCTAATTATACTATTGAATTTAAACAATGGTTAAGAGCATGCCGAGGTTACGCTAAGAACATGTGAAGACACGAACTATTAATTTACGTGGTTTATCTTTCTCCGGTTGCTAGTCGCAACTACTGCCTATGGACTAAAACTCTCGTATTTAACCCAATCCTAAGGAATCATGAACCTTCCACCTACATTTTCGTGATAAGAAGGAATTCAAGTTCTAGCAATACGAAACCGGGGTTCCACATGACTAATACGACTGTCGGGTATATTTCTATCCCTAAGGTAACCAATTCCCAATTCTCTCCCTGAACTAAGAAAAAGATCATATCCTATTAATTCACAACTTTCCAATTTCTTTGCCCTCTCGGGTGAAACTGGACTTTTTGGATTACATTAACATTTCTGGGCCGACATTAATGTAGTAGGAACAAGAATTAAATAGAACAACCATGGAAGAAAAGAGAAAATTAAACCAGCAATCAATAATTACATTGCAACACTAAGTTCATAACCTCAGCAAGAAGGGAGAATTAGCCACTCATTTGTGGATTAATCATCCTAAAACAAGTGTTAATCATAAAAGCAATTGAAAAGAAGAAGAAAGAGATAGAGAAGAACCCTAGAATTTTCGGGGCCCTCAATGTTGCTCGTAACCCACGTTCTTGCTCCACCAAGTCAGAATTATTGAAAATGTCCCTAAGTGTTCTATTTATACTAGGGATAAATTTTTCCGGAATAACGAGCAACGTGTCACGGAGTGCATCAAGTGGAGCACTGCCTCCGTGACACGGTGCAAACGCTGAAGCTCCTCTGGAATTTGTCCAGGTATTGTTACCAACGGCACGGCGCGTATCGCGGAGCACAGCCAACGTGCCACGGTGTACTGCGGACCCTCTCTGGAAATGCACAATCTGAATACTCACTTCCAACGTGGCACGGCTCCTCGATCAAGGACCTTCACCGGGAATTTACTTGGAATTTCCATTCCAGTGCAACGCCTCCGTGATGGCAGCGTGCCACGGCTCCATCGCGGCTTCCTTGTCTCTTCACCATCTGCTTCCTTGCTCAATCCCGAGTTCCTTCTTGATTTCTCCCAACATGTCATTTTTCATCAACAAAAGCATGTTTTTCCTACAAAACAACGCTAATCATGTTGGTTAGTATAAATTCACACTTCCATACAATTTACATGAGAATGTACACAATTTATTAGACAAACAAGACAAAAGTTATACATTTGAGTATCGAGTTGGCATATAAATATGCCCCTTATCACCTACCCCACACTTAAAATCTTGTTCGTCCTCGAACATTCATACAACTCATGCAATTGATATCCTTCATGGCTATTTAGGCTCGATACCAAACTACGGTCATACCGATTATGTTCAAAGCAAATCATCAAGAAAGACATGCATATATCATTATTACACGACACTCAATAAATCAAGACTTTAGCACAAGAATCGACTCTCGATATCGGCAACCCATGGCATATTAGCTGACCAAGATATCCGCCACGAATGTATTCTATCATCAAACATGTGCCCTCACGACACTAGGAGAGATTCCCTCTCTGTTTTAATCACATGAACTTAAAGGAAATCCATGTCCGGGGTATATATGTACACACCATTTCACCACTCTCCCAAACGAATTCACATGTATCATGCATGACCCATAGGCTTGCCTCTAGTGTCTTACTCCACTAATATATGGATGCGTGATGTAAGATCACAGGGACTTTAACGTTGTAATGTAAGCTACGGAACTAGTATATAATCACAATCCAATAATAGTAACCAGCCTTCCTTAAGCGCTTTTTCACACATCCCATCAACTTCCAGAATTATCTTCTTTCCTTCCTTCTCTTGAAGTTTAATTTTTATATTTATCACTCCTTTCTTTAACATTACGTAATTATCGAAGGGAAAATTTAGTTAAACAACTTTCTTTCCTTCACATCGGCTATTTCAATCTTTGACTCTTTCTTTCCTTTCTCTTTTTTTCTATCACTTTTCTTTTCTTTTTATCACTCACTCTTTGACACCATGGAAAATTATACTTTTTCTCGGGAGCGCTTACGAGTTTCGACTTTGGCCTCAGGACCGTGAAAGAAGGGGCTCACTTGGTTCACACCCTTTTGACAAAGGAAAATCAGAAAAGAAAAATTTATCAAGGTTAAAGGCCCAACGGGGCTGACTAGGGTTTAATCTTCAAGGTGGTACGAAAAGAAACAAGAAAATTTTGGCTGACAAAGAAATGCCTACATCATTTCCTACACTACACTTCCTTCAATTCCGTTTCGTAAATAATGACAGGCAAGTTCTAGACAATCAACAATAGCATGGGACTGACCAATTCCTCACTATACACTCAATGCACATGCTCGATTCAGGATGACTTCACGGAATCTTTAATGAGCTAGTCACAAGAATTCAAAATTAAGCCTCAATCACACCGAATCAAATTCTACGGCACAAGTGTCTTACATATGTACAGAAATTTGCATGCTTTCTACGAATCATCTTTGCTATATAATTATTATGTATAAATACGCAACAAGGATGTCGCAGCCATTGAATAGCAACCTGCATGGGATACAACCAGCAATCCAACTAAACAAACAACAAACAAAAGAAAAAATTAAATAAAAACAAAATAAAAACGAAACTACTCCTATCGACTACCTTCCCTTAAGACGGTCGTCATCCATCCATCATAGAGAAGGGTCACTATTTACGACTTCGGTTCAATGGGGACTCTTCTCGGCAAAAGAACGAAAACAAACTCCGAGAAACCCAAAAACGAAAAATAGTTACGAAGAAAAAAAAAGAAAAGAAAATTTAAAAATGGTCGATGATTTAGACAAGACTATTTAATTACTGGGCTAACACATTCCACAGCACCCAACAACAATTTCGCAAACAATATTTACAATCAACGAATATACAAATACACAGAGTCAAATTAAAACCAACACCTACAACAAAGCAAGGAACATACACTGATATCCACGAAAAGGCAAATTCAAAGCACCTAACTACCCCACCCCATTATCTTTAGAATCGAACACTGTCCCCAGTGTTCATACAGTTACAAACAAAAGGTGGTTGTGAAACTCCCCGATCACCAAAGTATCTCCACTTCCTCATCAGTGCCGCCGCCTGTCCCCCATATCGGAGTCTCCACCGTCATCCTCCTCCGACCCAACGTCGGAATCCCGGCGACGTGTCTCCTCGTCCGTGGGGACGTCATCGTCTGTAGGCTCCACAAAAAGCTGGGCCCACCTGACATAGTGCCCTGGCGTTCGCAAATGGGTAATCTAAGCCGAGCTGCTACGCCCGTCCTCCGTCACCGGTCTCCCGCCTATGAGCCGGAGCATCTCGCATCCCGACACATGCGACATATATTGATCGTCCCGAGCATGTCGCTCGGCCAATGTAAGGACAGGCCCATGAGTGGTGTCGGATGCCTTTGTTTTTGTGACATCAATGCGACACCGCCCATCTCATGGATGTAATCTAGGGCCTCCTCCTCGACCTCAAGGCCTCTCAGAACGCCCTCGCGCAGCCCGCCGAACTGCACTGGGTGCCCCTGATGGCCTGGGCCCTCTTTCATGGCGGAAATGATCATCGCCCCAACATTGATCTCCAGCCCTTTCATAAGGGGGCGTATACCAGCATACACGGTATCCCGGTCACATCTGTCATGTGCACTCCCCGGAATCAAACAGGAGCAAACGATCTGGGCCATTCGCTCCCTGCTCATCCGTGCTAGGGCAGCGCCCGATGGTAGCCCTCTCCTTATGCCTGCTCCAACGCGCGTCGTAGACCGGGCTCATATACGTGCGTCTGATATCCGCATAAGGTGGGAGTGATGTTCAGCTGTCGGAGTACATGGGCGTCTGTATTTGCTCTATGATGGCATTGAGTGTGGAGGTTCCAATGTGACGATTTGGCCCCTTATTTTGATGGTGACTTCTCAATGTCGGGTTCCAATTAGAATTCCAGGACTAAGTGCAGGTTGTACTCCTTGGGCTCGTTGAAATTGAAACGGGTGGCCCAGCAGCACAACCTGCACCATCCGGGGGAACCTTGTGCCAAGGGTTCCCGTGCAAATATGTTCCCTGGGAAGTATTTGTTCTCCTTGTGCTTCTGGTGTACCACTTCTTCCCCTCTTCTGTCACCCATCTTGTTCCATATTGGCGCGCCGGCGCGTGGAACCAAGCTGGTGCTGCTGGGACTGCTGCTCCCAGTCTTAATCTTTTCCTCCCGGCGCCTGATGTTGATGCGCCCTTTCCTTTGTCTCGCCCGCTGACATGGTTTCTGTCAAAGAAAAACAGACAGTACCCATGTTAGTCGATTTCAATTGAGCTTTTGACTAAGGTTGGGTTAATTGGGTCACCCCACACTTAGCTTCTAGCTCACATTATGCAAACGGCAGAAACATATTTATTCCATATTTACAAAAAGATAGAAAAAATCTAGAACAGCTAAAAAAAAGAGAAACAAAAAACAAAAATCGCTTCATGCCTTTCTTAAATTGACAAGATAAATCTCAAAGCATAATACTACTGGTACGCCATTCCACCGTACTATCGATACTCATTTCATTATATGGCATTCAGCTAAAAGAAAACAAGAAAATAAGAATAACTCCCTAACTCAACTAAGCAATTTCGATTTTCATGTAATTTGATGAGTTCTTGGAGTTTCACCAATTTGCACCTCCCGAACATGTACTGCTTGGCATACACAAGCATGCACCATAATGACATTCACCCAACATGCACAACCCATTACCTCTTCTCACACTTCCCTCTTCTCACCTGATTTTTCAACTTCACCATCCATCCCTAATCACAATTTAGCACACAATTCATTTAAGTACGCAAATAACGAGTTCATATGATCACAACGATACTACGAAACAATAATCAACAACCCAAATGTATTTAAGCTCAATTTATTGATAAGGGCATGGATTCTTCATAAACATATAAAAAACCGCAATTTTAGCTTAAAAATTGAAGTTGAGTTCAAGAACATACCTTTTGATTCATTAAGACGAAGAAAAGTTGATAAATTTTACTCCTAAGCCGTGACACGTTGAGGGAGGGGATTTTGGGGTATTATCAAGCGAGGTAGAGGGAAAACAGGAGAAATGAGGGGGTTTGGGGTTTGGGGTGGGAAGGGACCGCGCGGGTCGCCCGGTGTCCCGTGACCCGAAGCGATTAACACGTCAACGTGTCACGGAGGGTAACGCTGAGGCCCTCCTCCGCGGGATACGGAGCCATCGGCAGTTCTCCTGGAATTTTTAAAAATTCCATATTTGGCCTCGACGTGTCACGGAGGGTAACGGGCGGAGGCCCCCTCCTCCGTGACACTGAGCCCCTCGCGCAGCTCACTGCTTTTGCCACTTTAAAAATATTTTGATTGTTTTTCCCTTTTGCATTCCTCTGCATTTTTTTTCTCCTAACCCGAGACATCTTGCATCACTACCTAAATCGATTAGAATTCCAAAGTTGGAGAAATAACAATATTTTTATTTTTTTTATTTTTTTTATTTTTTTTATTTTTTTTAACATTTTTAATTTTCTCTTTTTTTTTTTTTTTATGTACATTTTACAATTACATTTCACTTGCTGCCTCCGCGCAGCGCCTGGCTTGGCACGTCTCGGCTCGACGTCATTTGAGCTATTTCTGCCCCTAGGGTGACTTTCGGGACGCTTGTCAACACGCCCCTACCCCCAATCAAGCTTACCTCTATCGGGGCTCTCCTTCAGTTCTCGTTGTTCACAGCCTTGAGCACCACTCGGTTGTTCATTCACATTGACGTTCAGAGTTCTTCGCATACCGGCCGGAATTTGGGGGCCTGTACACCCGAACACTTCTACCTTGTCGTGTGCTCGCATCATTAGCTGCCCTCAGCCTACATCTATGTTGCTTTCCCGGGGTTACAAGAAAGGTCGTCCCAAAATAAATGGGCTTCCGAGTCTGGCTCAAAGTCCAAGAGGACAAAAAACGACTCAGATTAGGAGGTTTCATCAACAGCAACACCCTCCACAATGCCGTCTGGCCTTGCCAAGGAACGTCTGCAAGCTGCAAAACCACTGTTGTAGGTCTAGGGCTTCCTAGACCTAACTTCTTGAATACCGAAGTTGGCATCAAGTTAATGCTCGCTCCCAAAATCACATAAACCGCGAGCTCGGATACTTTGCCCGATTGTCAAATCGAATTGTGAAGTCTCTGTGATCTTTGAGCTTCGTGGGCAACCGGTTTTGTATCCGGGAAGTGCATTCCCCAGCAAGGGCCACCGTGGCATATTCGGTCAGCCTGCTTTTGTTAGCCACGATGTCCTTATTGTATTTGGCATATTTAGGCACTCCCTCGCAAAACATCAACAAGAGGTAAGTTAATGTGTACCGTTTGAGCACTCCATGAACTTTTTTTGGAAGCACGCCTCCTCCTTGTGCTTCCTTAATCGTTGAGGGAACGGGGGTGGAGGTCTAACTGGTTCAGCTTCCTGTGTTTCTCTCATCATTCTGCTCCCTCTCCGCTCTTCGCAACTCCGACCGTTGAGGTGGTCTTTCGGGTTCCACCTCCTTCAACTGCAAGCCACTCCACGTGGTCACTGCATTGACCTGTTTGGGATTGGGGTCAGTGTCACTGGGGAGTCCTCCCTAGGCCTGGTGTTCCGGGCTCCAAGAACTGCCCAAATTGATACTTCCAGTGCCTTGGTAGCTGCCTGAATATTTAACATCGGTCGCCTATTTGACATGGTCAGCCTGCAATTGAGCTTGGCTGGCTATCAGTTGCTTGAACATCTCCTCAACGCTGGGTGATGGTGGTGGAGGAGGGCATTGTTATTTGCATTGAGCTTGATAGTTCTTAGGGTTCCCTCCTGATTCCGTCGCATCCTGACTAACTCTTGCCCTTGATGGTTGTTGCTACCCCAAGAGAAATTCGGGTGAACCCTCCAGTTGATTTTAGCTATTCCCATACTGCTGGTGATTGCTCCTTTGTGCATTCCCGACAAAGTCCACCGAGTCTGGATTTGCTCCACAACACTTCACTGAAAGTGTTCATTGCTCCTCAGACAATTTCACACCAAATCTGCCGCACCGCATTAACTGGGGCTTGAGACGCCCAAGTTCATATTGCCGGCGGTGTTCAACCGATTCTTGCAAGGCAAATGCATTCGTGCAGCGATAGCTGTAAACCCATCCACTTCCCAAGACTCCACCTGCTTTCCTTGCTCCTCCCCTTGAAGAGTCCGCATTCCACTCCGGATTTCCCTGCGAAATACGATTGCCAGCATACGCTTCATAAGTCTTTTCTAAAGCCTGCCCCACCGCTGAATCTAGCAAAATTTTAGTGTGGGGTTCCAAACCCTCTATAAAAAGTGTGCACCAACACATCATTTGACTGATGGTGATGAGGACAGTCCCTCAACAACGATTTAAAACCCTCCCAGGCTTGATACAGATTCTCTCCTTCTCTTTGTTTAAAAACTTAGAATTTGACTCTAAGCCTTGCTGTTTTACCGAGGGAAGAATCGATCAAGAACTTTTCTGCGAGATCATCCCATGAGGTGATAGAGTTTGGTGGCTCAGCTTTCAGCCACCTCTTTGCATCTCCTAAAAGTGAAATGGGAAAAGTAAGCTGGGATACAATCTGCTGACACTCCAGCGGGGATGGCGTCACTTATCTCCAGAAAATTCTCAAGATGTTGCTGCGGGTCCTCGTGAGGGAGACCTTGAACTGCCCGCTTGTGTGCGCAACTGCAATTCATATTTTGTTTCCAGCTCGAACCTCCTCTCCTGGCTCGGGTTTGCGAATGCTAGAGTAACATTGCTAGCTTGTGGGATTGCTATCAAGGAACTGCCTGGCCGCTTAGTTCCTCGGGCACTAAACTGCCCGCACTATTGGTGGATTCTCAGGGTTGCTCCATGATAGTTTGTCTCAGCAACCGCAGCTTTCCCAGAGCTTCTCTCCGTTGACGATGAAATTGTCAGTTCTGGCTCTAAGGATAGATCCAATTAACCCTTGTCTCTTGCCAGTGTTCAACAGAATCTGTTTTCTGCAAAATATGTGCTAAGACCAAGTTATCAACACAAAAATATTGAAATAGTAAACTAACAATTTAAAATCAAGGTAAAAATGAAAATTTCACCAATTGCCTATTCCCCGGAAACGGCGCAAAACTTGATGAGCTCCCGCAAGTGTACGGGTCGCATAAGCACAAAGGGCTCTTTTGGAAGAACTGGATTGCCGAACTCACAGAATAGGAATACGGGGGTGAAAACTTTCAAACGTTACTTTACTATAACTATATAGTGAAGACAGAGTAACGAAAATAGTTTGTTTTTGAGAATATAATTTTTATACTACACTAAGCTAATTATACTATTGAATTTAAACAATGGTTAAGAGCATGCTGAGGTTACTAAGAATATATGAAGACACGAACTATTAATTTACGTGGTTTATCTTTTCCTCCGGCTGCTAGTCGGAACTACTCGCTCTATGGACTAAAACTCTGTATTTAACCCAACTTAAGAATCATGCACCTTCCACCTACATTTTCGTGATAAGAAGGAATTCAAGTTCTAGCAATACGAAACCGGTTCCACACATGACTAATACGACTTTCGGGTATATTTCTATCCCGAAGGTAAACAATTCCCAATTTTCCCAAACAAAGAACAGATCATATCCTATTAATTTACAACTTTCCCAATTTCTTTTTGCCTTCTCGGGTGAAACTGACTTTTTTGGATTTACATTAACATTGGCCAGACATTAATGTAGTAGGAAACAAGAATTAAATAGAAACAACCATGAAGAAAAGAGAAAATAAACCAAAGAATTCAATAATTACATGACAACACAAAGTCTATAACCTCAAAGAAGAAGGAGAATTAGCCACTCATTTGTGGATTAATCATCCTAAAACAAGTGTTAATCATACAAGCAATTGAGAAGAAGAAGAAAGAGATAGAGAAGAACCCCAGAATTTTCATTCTCAATGTTGCCTCAGAACCCACGTTCTTGCCCACCAAGTCAGAATTATTGAAATGTCCCTAAGTGTTCTATTGATATCTAGGGATAAATTTTCCCGGAATAACGAGCAACGTGTCACGGAGTGCATCGCGGAGCACTGCCTCCGTGACACGGTGCAAACGCGGGAAGCCCTCTGGAATTTGTCCGCCCAGGTACGCACAACGTGGCACGGCGCGGCACGCGAGCACAGCCAACGCGCTACTAACAAGGGACCCTCTCTCGGAAATGTACCCATCTGGACACTCACTTCCAACGTGGCACGGCCTTATCGCGGACCTTCACTGGAATTTACTTGGAATTTCCATTCCAGGCAGAACGCCTCCGCGATGGCAGCGTGCCACGGCTCCAACAAGGAACCCTTGTCATCTTCGCTTCACCATCTCGCTTCCTTGCTCAATCCCGAGTTCCTTCTTGATTTCTCCCCAACATGTCATTTTTCACAAAAGCATGTTTTTCCTACAAAACAACGCTAATCATGTTGGTTAGTATAAATTCACACTTCCATACATACAATTTACATGAGAATGTACACAATTTATTAGACAAACAAGACAAAAGTTATACATTTGAGTATCGATTTGGCATATAAATATGCCCCTTATCACCTTCACACCTATACTTTTCACTAGAACAACCAGAGATAGATCACCCAAACATATCTTTAAGAGAGATACATGAAAAAAAACTGGATGATTTGAAGCTAATTCTGATGGTAACTCCAACTCATAGGCCACCTTGCCAACACGTCTTACAATCCGGTACGGGCCAACATAACGGGGACTGAGTTTCCCTCTCTTTATGAACCTCATCACTCCTTTCACGGGAGACACCTTCAGAAACACCCAATCATCGACCTCAAACTCAAGTTCTCTTCTTCTCACATTCGCATAGGACTTTTGACAACTCTGGGCTGTTTTCAACCTTTCCCTCAGAAGCTGAACTTTCTCCATAGCCTTATGGACTGAATCCAGTCCTATCATCACAGCTTCACTGACTTCAAACCAACAAATAGGTGATCTAGATCTTCGCCCATAGAGAGCCTCAAACGGAGCAATCTGAATGCTGGAATGGTAGTCGTTGTTATATGCAAACTTGATGAGAGGAAAATGATCATCCCTACTATCCTAGAAGTCAATCACACACACTCTCAACATATCCTCGAGAGTTTGAATAGTATGCTCCGTCTGACCATCAGTTTGCGGATGCAACATTGTGCTAAGCTTGACCTGAGTATCAACTCGCTTTTGAAACGATCTCCAAGACTGGGAGGTAAACTGAGTACCTCTATCTGATATGATGGACAAGGGTACTCCATGCAACCGAACTAACTCCCAATGTATATTTTGGCATAATCCTCTGCTGAATCAGTAGTTCTGACCGATAGAAATGAGCGGCTTTGGTCAACCTCTCTACCTCCACCCAAATGGAGTCGTACTATCGATTAGTGCGAGGCAACTCTGTAATGAAGTCCATATTGATGTCCTCCCACTTCCAAGTAGGAATACCGATATCTTGAAGCACATCTCCTAGTCTTTGATGCTCCACTTTAACCTGTTGACAGTTCGGACACTTCGCCACAAATTTTGCTATGTCTTTCTTCATGCCATCCCACCAATAGACTTCTTGTATGTCACGGTACATCTTGGTGGTACCTGGATGAATCGGATATGTGGAACTGTAAGCCTCGTACAACATCGGATCTCTCAAATCACCAACATCCAGAATGCACAGACGACCTTGATTTCGAAGAATACCATCTCCCACTTTGGAGAAGACCTCTACCTTCTGATTCTTGATGGCTTCCTTCAGTTTTTCCAAAATAGGGTCCTCGTCCTGTCTAGCTTTTACATCAATCACCAAGGATGATTCTTATCTTTTCTGAATAATAATACTGCCATTGGTCGAGCCAACCAAATAAACTCCTACAATTCATACTATGAATTTTGAAGTCCCAAACCTCTAAGTTTTCACCTTTTATGATTGATATCAATCCAAATACTCAAAACATTCAAATCCACCCGAAACTCATTTGGAATCCCCCGATCAAAATCAAAATATGAAATTTAATCATAAAATACATTCCGACCTGTTGGAATTTGTCTAATCACCGATATAAGGTCGTTTGGATCGAAAGTTGACCGTGGTCACACTTAGCTTCCTTAAAGCTCATAATTTCAATATAAGGTTCAAATCACTCCTAAATCACCTCGGGCTCCATGCAAACTACCCAACTAAGTTATCAATCACCATCCAGAACTAACAGAGCTTTCAAAACCTAAATTTGAGCTCGTTAACCTGAAATGTTGACTCTGGTCAAACCTCTCAAACCTCAAACCCTCTAAAATTGAAAATCTCACCCGATCCTCATTAGTCATCTCGAAAATGGTGTCATCCACCTCCTCAAGTTATGAATAACAAAATAAAGATATGGAAAGGTTCAACCCAGGGAAATGGATCAACAATAAAAAATGACTATGCGGGTTGTTGCACTTCCCGGCTCAGCCAATAACCGCACTTCCTGGACTTCTACATATCTGGCACCTAAGGCAGGGATAGGGAGTTACCTTGAACATACCCGTTTTAACCATCATCTCCATCATGGGGGAAATCCATAGGGGTTAGAGTAAGGGAATCATGAGCGCGAATCATTTAAGAAATTAATGTTGGGCATATACCTGATGTAGCACGGTCTTATGAGCCGATAAGGAAAATCTTAGGGGCTGAGTTCATAGAGCTGAGCGTGCTAAGAGACATGAGTTCACATACGTAACGAGGGTCATGACATGAAGCTGGATGGGTAATATTGGGGTCGCTTACCGATGGGGTTACCTATCATCTTAGGGTTCTAATCATAAGCATGAGTTAAGCGTAGCATTGAGCAAAACATAAAGGAAACAACTAAAGGGGAATGGATGGACTACCTCCAGATACTATTTATGAACTTCCTTACTAGAAAACTAAAGATCCGACTTGGCCCTTCACTTACCATTTCCCTACTTCCACAAAATAAATCTCATATTAAAATGCACAAAGGGATCTTGTACCTCGTACCATATCTCTTGGAACTAGAAATAATCGTAGGTTAGATAGGAAGACTTATAACATACCCGGGACTACATATGAGGCTGACCGCCACTTGTTCTTGGTAACCTGTCCTGCTGGGATAGGCGATTTGCTGGAGCTGCTGATCCGGTGATTGGTGCACCGGCTCTACCCTTGCCCTGCTTAGATGATGGGTAATTCCTGCGCATGTGTCCGGCCTCCCCATATCTAAAACAGGTGCCTAAACCTGCCAAACACTCTCCCGTATAGGCCCTACCACATTTCAGGCACGCTGGCTAGCTAAATAGGGTTGTTGGAGGGGTGGCTGGGGCATGACCTCTCGGGCCATCTTACTTGGCTGAAAGGCGATCTCTGTGTTTATGACTGGGCTGTCCATAGTAGAAGCAAATATCTGAACACACCATGCACTTTCTTAGGTGGTTCTTCCCACACTGCTCGTAAACTGGATAGGTAATCACCCTCACCCAAGGCCTGCTTCCCTGAAACTAGGCTACAGACCTCTATTAGGGTTGAGTGTAGCTTCCACTACTTGACCCTTGCTAGGGACTCTCCAAGTCTTCGGTCTTGGGCCTTTTTTTCCTACCTTCTCCCCTCTTCAACCCTCCATCCATACTTGAACCACCAAACATAGACAGACTCCTCCTCATGAAGACTTGAACCTTAGTAGCTGCCGCCTCTCCAGTAGGGTTCGTGGATGGGATAATCTTCTTGTTAGGCTGGGTGATCATGGCCCATATCAACACTTCAAAAGTGGCCCCAAGTTCTGCATCCATAACTTGCCTAAACATAGGATCCATTGGGGTTGGTGGAGCTGACTGGTTCCCATTGTCGCTCTGAGAAGACATGTTTCTGCACATGCCTATAGCACGAGTTAGAGGAATGGAGAGACATTTCATTTCACAACTTAGATCATGAAAGAAGGGAACATTATCTAAACGTCTCATAGCCTCTTCCTCATAAATATGGCGTGGTTCACACCCATGAAAAATAATCTATTTAACTCAACTTTCAGACACCCTAGGACACTTCAAAACCTACTTCTCTGATACCAAGTTTGTCACGACCCGAACATAGGCCTGGATCAGGACATAGGACAAGGAGCCCCAAGAGACTCCAAGTCAACCCATGGCCTGAAAATACATCTATCTCAATCAATAAAGGTAGAAGATTTATCATAAAAAATATAGCGGAAGTCTAAACATAATATAACGTCAGAACTAGAATTTACATCATACATGACAAGTTGATTACTACATCAAGTCTTAAAGCCTATAACATATCTGATGGTTAATGGGACAACACCCCTAACTAACCTGACAAGTTTGAAACTGAAGGGGGACATAATGTCGCGCCCAGTGCATGGCGCAAGTGCACGCAGTCGTACAAGTAATACAGTGACCCTTTTTAAGAGCCAGATGTCTAACCCATAAGGACTGTACTAATTTAGTGAATTATCAAGTTCGAGTGTTAATTTAATCTTCACAAGTGTTGATTGTAGAAATTTCAGAAAATTCTAATTAAGTTTAGGGGTGATCACAAAATAATCGAAAAACAATACAAGAAGCAACTAGAGCTAAGGCCTGATAATCATGAAATGCTACAATTCACAATGGTTCGAGTATGAATACTTCAATTGTTGTATCACATAATTAAAATGCGATGTTCATAGTATTTTGAGCCTCTAAACACGAAAAAATAGTCTCACACCTACATCGTTAAGCGGGGATGTCCTAATTCATGAGCAATTAAACTATGTGGATGTGGTTTACAAATTTTGTACCCTTGATTATGGACTTTCATACCTCTAATAATTTAACCTAACTTAGCTTCACAACTACTTATACGAGCGGTGATGTGACAATTCTAAGTCGGTGTCTAGACCAACCCGTTTTAATAACCAAGCAAGGTAAATTAGATATAATTTCTATCCTAACTGCTAATTTTTATTGCAAAGATAAGAACTTGCTCCTTACATTCTTGTTTTCTAACTTAGGGTTACTCTTTCAAGCTTTTACCTAAGCTTAACAAGTTTGTTTTCATGGTGATCAAGCATAAAACAATAATAATAAAGAATGTAAGATAAAACAACAACTAAAACTCAAACCAACGAAGAATTTATGCATTTACAATCATATCATGTGGCCTCAACCCTAGAGGAAGGGTTTTAGCCACTCATGTTCGTACAAATACTTAAAAACATGATTCAAGTAGAGTACTTACAAGAAAAGATAAAAGAGAATGAAAACTACTGAACCCTAGGTAGATTTCTTCCTTTCTCCCTTCGCTCCTTTACGTTGTTCCTAATAAATTTCATGAGAAATGATTTTAGGAGCTAAGTATTCTATTTATATTAAATGAGAAAAATGGAATTTCGGCCGTTGATGGACTGCCTCCGTGCCACACTGCCCATCGCGTAGCAGCAGCTCCGTGGAACAGGGCTGTCGTGTATGCCCACTTGAATATAATTATCAACAGGACTTGTGCAAAGCGCCTGCGCGTCGCCTAGCATGGCATGGCCTAAATCGCGCATGACGCCTAACGTGACACTGCCTGTAACGCGCAGCAGTTCCTGGCGTGGCACGGCGCCAACACATAGGCACCCTGGATTGCAGCTTCTCGTGTGCATGGCATGAGCATGGCACGATGCTGGTCACGGTGCACGCACAACGTGGCACGCTGTCTGGCACGGCCAGCCTTGACTTGGCATGTCCACTTGCCTTCTTTTTCCATTTAATCTGAACTCCATTCCTTCACTTCAATAATCATTATTTAGTCCATCATATGCATTTTACCCTACAAAACAAAGACTAATCAAGTTGGTTAGTTAGTGTTATACCCCGAGAACTCAAAGATCAGACCCGGGAGTTGAAAAGGGAAAAAAGACTAGAGATTGGTGTTTCAGTTGCAGGATGAGTCGTTGAACGACTCGTGAGAGAATCCCATGAGTTGCTAGGTGACTCGTGGGGAGTCTTGGAGGAATTGAAGTGCAGGGGTCCCCACGAGCGTGGGAACGGCTCGTGGTCAGTCACCACGAATCGTCAAGTTAGCCGTGGGATAAGGGTAGAGAATAAATGAAGGAAGTCATCCAGTTTACCTAATGGAAGGACCCCACGAGTCGTGGTAAGTCCCCATGATTTGTGGGATGAGTCGTGATCAAGGAGGGTATTTTTTCTTTGAAACTAAGGTAGTGTACATGATAGGAAGTGACCACGAGTCGTGGTCACAAGCAACAGATTGTCATGTCACATGTGAAGAGCCCAGGAGATCTGATAAGTAATGTACCTGACGAACGACTCCATGAGTCTTGGCCCCTCATGAAGAGTCATTAGGTCCCTCGTTGGGACCCCCTGGCAGTTATTTTTCTGCGAATTAGTAAGGGCTTTTTCATAAATTCCTAAGATCCTAAGGCCTAAATTATGATGTTTTGGGTTATGAATAGGGAAATTTAAAGGGGTTAAGTTCAGTTTTCACTTCATTCATTCATTCATGCAAGGTAGGGGAATTGGGAGAGTTATTCAAGCTTAGAACTCATCAAGTCATTGCAATTTCTTCTTGGGTTATCAAGAGAGGTTAAGAACTAGTAATTCCCAGGTATCTAAGGTTCTCAATGGGTGGTTTCTTCCACACCCATGCCCTTCCTCTATGATTTTACTAAAATTTCAATAAAAACTCATGGGAATTTTAAATTGATTTAAATTAAAATTCTAATGATTTGACAATGGTCTTTATGATATTTGAATCTATCTTTCATCTATGGGTTCTGATCAACTTGTAGCTTGAACTAATTACAATATTATTGATTTGGATTTCCATGTATTTAAGACTAATTAAGCATGCCCCATGATGAATCGGTTTATGATCTACTCTCTATATGCACGATCTCCAAGTTTGTATGAACCTCATGAATCATAAATTATGTTTTTGTCGACTCACGGGTCTCGTTTTATGGCTAGTTCACGCACGTACAAGTATATTTATGATTATCATGATTTAACTAGCCCATGAATTTATATATGTTATGCTAAGAACACTATATATGTTTGGGAGTAGTATCGAACACCGAGTATGTTCGGGGCTTAGGTTCTGCCTCGGATCTCATAAACTACGTGCCACCGTAGGTATCTCAGGACCTCCTATGTGACTATCCCTATCCCAAATGGCCCTTCTCATGGTGATATCACACTTCCATGGTCCTGCCCTTGGCAAGGTACGGACACACTCCTGACAAGGGTTACAAGTCGGGCTTCATGTGTGCTCATATGGGGTATGTCGGTTAAGAGAGTCTTCCACTGTTTCTCATGATTTATGCATGTTTACGATTATGTATATGGGATCAAGTCATGTTAAACAAGGATTTTATCTTATGATTATGATTACGATTGTATTACGAATGTTTTGAAAACCTTGAGCCTTATATTATGGTATGATATTTATGATATGATCTTGATTTCCCACTCTTATGATCATTTATGATATTTATATATTTTAATTGTCCATTTTACTTACCTTGCATACTCAGTATATTCTAAGTACTGACCACATACTTTCTATGATGTATCATTTCATGATACAGGACCCGCTCTCAAGCTCAACCTCCTCAGTAGTGCGTCCGAGATAGTTATCAGCTTATTTGGTGAGTCCTCATGTACCGAGGGCCATATGTTCAGACTCTACGCTTTTCCTTCAGTTTCAGATTTGTTGGGTTAGTTAGGGAGTTTTCGCATCAATCCATCTTTCATGATTAGAGGCTTTACAGACTATAAGTTGTATTCAGCCATCATGTATGGATCATGTATTGTCTTTTATTCGTTTTTATGGCATGTTTACATTTCCTTAGGTTAAGTCTTCCACTTATGTGATTGAATTAGATGTACGTTCATGCCATGGGTTGACTTGGGGTCTCTCGGGGCTCCTTTTCCCGTTTCTACAATCCGGGTGTACGTTCTGGTCGTGACAAACTTGGTATCAGAGCCATAGGTTTTGAAGTGTTCTATGGAGTCTGTAAGTCGCATTGAGTAGAGTCTTTTTCATAGGTGTGAAACATGCCACACTTATGATGAAGCGGCCACTAGACGTTTAGGAAATGTTCCCTTCTTTCATGATCTATGTCATGTGATGAAAATTCCTCTACCCTTCTAATTCGTGCTATTCACATTTGCAGCATCATGCCTCCTCACCAAGTGAACCTATAAGGAATTGTAACGGTAATGATCATGAGGGTACCAATGGTGAGGAGCACCAGCCAGCCCTACCCGTTCACAAGGAGCACGCACCAGAGCCGGCTACCCATGTTGAGTTTAGGGCAGGATTCAGATGTTGGCACAGGTCATGACTGCCTAGGTTAAGAATTAGATAGTGGCGCATTACCCTCAAAATGGGAATGCGGCGGCAGCTAGGGTATGGGATTTCTTGAGAATGAACCCTTTTGAGTTCACGGGGTCGAGGGTGGACGAGGATCCACATGATATCATTGAGGAGATTCTGAAGATCACCCAGGTTATGGGGGTGAACAATGGAGAGTGTGTTGACTTGACCTCCTATCAGCTAAAGGGGGTAGCTTACATATGGTTTAAGAAATGGAGAGATTCCATGATAGTAGGTGTAGGCACGATAGGTTAGGAGGAGTTTCACAAGGCATTTATGGATCGGTTCTTCCCTCGGGAGATGAGTTTGTTAATTTGAAGTAGGGTAACATGTCTGTGCAGGAGTATGCATTGGAGTTCACCCGATTATCCAAGTATGCTCCAGAGTTGGTAGTGGATCAGAGGGCTTGGGTGAGCGATTTTGTGCATGGGGTGGCAGATTACTTGGATAAGAATTGAAGGATCTCCATGCTTCATCGTGATATTGACTTCCCCCATATTGTATTGTATGCACAGCAGATGGAGTCGGTCTACTAGAGGAAGAGGGAGTCCAAGAGGGCCAGGACCGACAGCTACGTGGTTTCTTAGGTCAGGTCAGGAGGTGGATAGCACCAGTAGTCCGAGCACAAGTCTATCACTCCAGCTCCATCATCGGCCAGCACACCATTTAGGTTCAAAGGAGATAAGAGGAGATGGGCTTCATGCTCGAGGGATTAGGGTAGCATGTAGATGGAGCGTACTTTTCCATTTTGTGCTAAGTGTGGCAAGAATCATCCTGGTAGGTGCTTAGTTGGCTCAGATGTGTGTTTCGGGTATGGCATCCCGGGCACCGACTTAGGGACTGCCCCTCAGCCAGGTCAGGCATCGGTGGGGCCTATGTGACAGCAGCCAGTTCTGCCACTCCAACAGTACATCCCCCTCGACAGGGTGCCTCTACTAGTTCAGTAGGCGGTCAGCGCCAAAATAAGTTTTATGCTCTAGTACCCCGCCAGGAGCAGGAGGCTTCTCCAGATGTGGTCACCGGTATGTTGGAAGTCTTCCATATTGATGCTTATGCCTTGTTAGATCCAGGAGCTACTTTATCTTTTGTGACTACCTATATTGCTAGTAGTTTTGGAGTTAGCTCTAAAATTTTGTCAGAACCATTCTTAGTCTCTACCCCAGTCTGTGAATCAGTTGTAGCTAGGCGGGTGTATAGAGATTGCCCCATCACAGTATTGCATAAGGTTACCTCCGCAGTCTTAGTATAGTTAGCAATGATTGACTTTGACATCATTTTGGGTATGGATTGGTTGTTTGCATGTTATTCTTTGATGAATTGTAGGACCCATGCGGTGGAATTTCGATTTCCAGGTGAGTCAGTTTTCGAGTGGAAGGGTAATTCAGCTGTACCAGTCAGTCGGTTTATTTCATATTTTAAGGCTAGGAAGATGATTCCTAAGGGGTGCATGTACCATCTAGTTAGGGCTAAGGACGTGAATTCCGATACCCCGACCATCCAGTCCATACCGATAGTACATGAGTATCCAGAGGTCTTTCCTGATGATTTTTCAGGTGTCCCTCCCGAGCGAGAGATTAATTTCGGTATAGATCTCCTTCCAGACACGCAACCTATATCTATTCCTCCCTACAGAATGGCTCCAGCTGAGCTAAAAGAGTTGAAAGACCTGTAAGATAAAGGATTTATTAGGCCGAGCAAGTCTCCCTGGGGTGCACCAGTCCTATTCATTCGGAAGATAGATCATTCTCTTCAGATTTGCATTGATTATACATAGTTGAACAAGGTCACCATTAAGAACAAATATCCTTTACCTAGGATCGATGATTAATTTGACCAGCTTCAAGGTGCCAAGTGTTTCTCCAAGATTGATCTCAGATCCGAGTATCACCATCTTAAGGTTCGAGAGAGTAACATTCAGAAAACCGCTTTCAGGACTCAGTATGGTCACTATGAATTTGTTGTTATGTCCTTTGGACTAACCAATGCCCCTACAACTTTTATGGATCTTATGAACAGGGTGTTCAAAGCATACTTAGACATGTTCGTGATTGTGTTCATTGACGACATCCTTATATACTCTCAGAGCGAGGAGGAGCATGCTGCTCACCTGAAAGTAGTGCTTCAGACCTTCAAGGATTGTCAGTTGTATGCAAAATTCAGCATGTGTGAGTTTTTTCTTGACTCAGTTGCATTTTTGGGCCATGTAGTATCGAGTGAGGGCATAACAGTAAATTCTCAAAAAATTGAGGCAGTGAAGAATTGGCCCAAATCGATGAACCCATCAGATATTAGGAGCTTCCTGAGCTTAGCAGGTTACTACAAGAGATTCGTTGAGGGCTTTTCATCTATTGCAGCACCATTGACCAAGTTGACTCAGAAGAAAGTAAAGTTCCAATGGTTGGAGGCTTGTGAGAAAAGCTTCAAGGAATTGAAGAGTCGACTCACTTCAGCACCAGTGTTGACTCTATCCGAGGGTACCGATGGTTTTGTGGTATATTGTAATGCTTCGAAAATCATACTTGGGTGTGTGTTGATGCAGCATGGGAAGGTGATAGCATATGCCTCAAGGAAGTTGAAAGTTCATAAGAAGAATTACCCGACTCATGATCTTGAGTTGGCTGCGGCGGTGTTTGCATTGAAAATATGGAGGCACTACTTATATGGGGTCCACGTGGATGTATTTACGAACCACAAGAGCTTGCAATATGTGTTCATGCAGAAAGATCTCAATCTTGGGCAAGGGAGGTAGTTGGAGCTACTAAAGGACTACTACATGAGTGTCCTTTACCACCCGAGTAAGGCTAATGTAGCAGCGGACACAAATAGTAGGCTCTCTATGGAGAGTGTGTCCCACGTGGATGGGGGACAAAAGGAGTTGGTGAAAGATGTCCATCGACTTGTGAGGCTGGGAGTTAGATTGGTCGACTCGACCGATGGCGACATTGTTGTGCAAAATGGATCAGAATCATCCTTGGTGACGGATGTGAAAACTAGGCAAGATGAGGATCTGTTGTTGTTAAAGCTGAAGGAAGTCGTTTGGTGTCAGAAGGTGGAGGTTTTCTCCTATGAGGGAGATGGTGTGCTGCAGTACCAGGATAGTCTATGTGTTCCATATGTGGATAATTTGAGGGACTGGATATTTCATGAGGCACATGGATCTAGGTACTCTATCCCTCTAGGTGCCACCAAGATGTATCATGATTTGCAAGAAATATATTGGTGGAGCAGCTTGAAGAAGGGTATCGTAGAATTGATAACCAAGTGCCCGAACTATAAACAAGTGAAATTCAAACATCAAAGGACGGGAGACATACTTTAGGATATTAGCATTCCTACTTGGAAGTGGGAATAGATTAATATGGATTTCATTACAAGCCTACCTCGTACTCGCCGACACTATGACTCTATTTGGGTGGTAGTAGACAGGTTGACCAAGGCTCCACACTTCCTACTGGTCAAAACCATAGATTCAGTGGATTATTATGCCAATTTGTATATTCGGGAGTTGGTGTGTTTACATGGAATGCCCTTGTCTATTATCTCAGACCGAGGTACTCAGTTTACCTCTCAGTTTTGGCGGTCTTTCCAAAAAGGGCTTGGGACTCAGGCTAAGCTCAGCACAGCATTCCATCCGCAAACGGATGGTCAAGTGGAGCGAACAATTTAAACTCTCGAGGACATGTTGAGAGCTTGTGTGATGGACTTTAAAGGCAGTTGGGATGATCAATTTCCCTTGATGGAGGTTGCTTACAGTAACAGCTATCATTCCAGCATCGAAATGGCACCGTTCAGGCTCTTTACAGGCGGAGGTGTAGATTTTCCATAGGATGGTTTGGGGTTGTTGAGGCAGCGATGATGGGACCTAAGTCGGTTCATGAGGCCATGGAGAAAGTTCAGATGAGAAGGGACATGCTGAAAACTGCTCAGAGTCATCAAAAATCATATGCATATGTGAGAAGGAGAGAATTGGAGTTCGAGGTGGAGGATTGGGTATTTCTGAAGGTGTCTCCCATGAAGGGAGGAGAGAATTGGAGTTCGAGGTGGAGGATTGGGTATTTCTGAAGGTGTCTCCCATGAAGGGAGTAAGCAAGCGAAGTGGAATCTATTAGAATAGAAAATAGTGTAGCTCGATCAGTATAAGAATAAAGCTAGGAGGTTGGCAGGAAAGGTGACTTTCTTTTCCTTTTCGACTTCATGTGGTATTGAAAGAAACAAAAACCCAGTCCCCGCTATATTGGTCCCTACCGGGTTATGAGAAAAGTGG
>JACEIK010008917.1:13474-34253 GCA_018107945.1 Datura stramonium
AGCTCATCCCGTTTTAGTAACCAAGCAAGGAAAATTAGGTATAATTTCTTATCCTAACCGCGAATTATATCGTAAGATACAAACTTGCTCCCTACATTCTATGTTCTTGCGTAGGTTTACTTTCTCAAGCTTTTACTTTGGTGTAACGTGTGTGTTTTCATGGCGATCAATCATAAAAACAACCATAATTAAGAACGTAACACAAAACAACAATTAATAACTTAAAACCAAAACAAATTCACATAGTCACAATCATATCTTGAGGCGTCAACCCTAGAGGAAGGGTTCTAGCCACTCAATTTCGTATAATTACAAGAAAACCTAATTAAAGTAACATACTTACAAGAATTGGTAGAAGAGAAGATGAAATATAAGAACCCTAGGTGAGTTCTCCCACTTCTCCCTTCACTCCTTAGTAGTTTTTTAGAAATATTACGTGACAAAATGTTTTTAGGAGATAAGGGACCTATTTATAGTAAATGAGAGGTGTAAAAAATTATTCCCGACATGAAATAGCTCCGTGTCACCGAGGTGAACGCGCTAATTTACCTCTGTGACACGGAGGAATCGCGGAAGCAATCTGGAATTTGCATAAAATACACGACAGGAAGCATGGCACGCTGCTTGTGC
This sequence comes from Datura stramonium, assembly GCA_018107945.1. Lineage (NCBI taxonomy): Eukaryota > Viridiplantae > Streptophyta > Magnoliopsida > Solanales > Solanaceae > Datura > Datura stramonium. The sequence goes on from JACEIK010008917.1 coordinate 14,105, forward strand.
AGCGCGTTAGGGGCCGTGACACGCCCTTGTCGCGCAGCCTGGCCTGCCGTGGCACGTTGTTGTCGCGCAGGTGGGCTGTTTCGCGTGTCCTCCTTGCCGACTTTTGCATTTTGATTCTGATTCCATTCCTCCACTTCACCAAATCATAGATTAGTTCCTCAAATTAATTTTAAANTACAAAAACAAGAACTAATCATGTTGGTTAGTATATATATTCACATTTACATAAAATTACATGAGAATGTATATAAATAAGTAGATAAACAAGATGAAAATTAAGTTATAAAGTATCACTTGGGCATGCTATTTTTCCCAAGATGAATGCCCAAATGGGTTTACTTCCCACTATAATGGTTATGATGGAAGTTGTTCTCCCAAGCTTGAAAGCAATGAAGCCATGGCAAGTGAGGGAAGAAGAAATACATATGGGCGCATGCAAGCCATGCTCCAAGCCTTTTTAGAGCAGGAGCCTAATGAGGAAAATAATGTCAACCTCTCCATGTCCATGGAATCATCAACTCCTCAAGAAGGAAACGGTAAATCTCTACAAGAAGAAGTGGAGGAGACATTGAGGAGCATAACAAGAAGAAGCGAACAATGGGGTAGAGCTCTTTTACTGACTCATGGGAGGAAGCTCAAAATGATGATGAAGAAGGAATCAAGGTGAACTTTGAAGAAGTCATAGAGGTGTGCTAACCAACCAACATTTGAAAATGCAAGATGCCAAGGTTGAAGAAGTGACACTAGAGTCTCCAAATTACACCCAATAAATCATGCTCAAGGGCTCTAGTGCATGTGAAAAGGAGAATGTCAAGAAAGAATCATTCTTGAAAGGGGAGAGACTTAAACCGCCCTCATACCATTTCTCAATATTGAACTTGGTTGACAAAATGGAGATTGAGGAAACCAATTCAATGGAGGAAGTTGAGAAGGACGATCAAGGTGGATTCATCTTAGAGTATGCCATGCCAACCAAGTCAAAGCACATCCCTCCTTTAAAGGAAAAGAAATACAACAGGAAACATCCATTTCTTGGCCCCTTGATGCTTACACCACCACCCCTCAAATGGATTAGAATATGGATAAGAAACTAGGGTGCGATTCAAATGCTCAAAGTGGAGAGAAAAGTGGTGAAGTTGAAGTCATCGAGCCATGACGTTAACTAAGGCACTTCTTGGGAGGCAACCCAAGTGCTTTTACATTTTGTATTTTTACTTTTTCTTTTGTTTTATTTTACTTGATGTTTATGTTGTCTTTTTTGTGCAGGGGTGAAATGGGCACGAAATGTGATAAAGGTGAGAAAAGCCAAATTCAAATTGAGCAATCGACGCTAAACTGGTGAAGCGCAAGTTCAAATACGTGAAATGCAGATGTCAAATAGAATGGCTGGAAGAAACATTGCTTAAGCAGTGGCACATATGCATTAGACCGGAAAAATGCAAGTTCACAGACGCAAAAAGCTAGTCAAACGCCAATTGTAAGTAGAACACCTGGAAAGAGGACGTTCTGAAGAAATGGTTCTACAATGTGTATAGTGTCAATGCACATTCCTCCATCATACTAGGGAGGTCTTTCACCTATTCCTTCTTTACTTTGTTTAACCATATGCATCGAGGACAATGTTTTATTTGTATTAGGGGTGAAATCTGAGTAACCCACTTGTTAAGTAATGTACGATATGGCCCTATGATAGATTGGGTGACGTCACTCTTAAGGGAAAATCTTCATTACTTGTTAGTAGTATCACCTTTGTAGATAGTAGTCTTTGAATAAACTCCAAGGGATTTCTTTAAACTACAGTTCTTTCACAAGGAGCGATTTTTCTTTTTCTTTTCATTTTGTTGTCGAATGGGTTGACACTTCCCCATGAGAGATTGAGAGACAACTTTCTTAAGGAAAATGTCAAGTCTAGAGTATTTTTGAGTCATTTGTTCACTTGCTTGATGAGGTACCACCAATATTTCTTGCTTGGCATTGTGCATGAGTTTTTCAAAAGAAAAGAAGGGCATTTAAATGTGAAAATTGAGCACTCTCTTGTCATGAATTATATATTCCTTGCTTGGCTTGTTGATTCATTACTAGATTGATAAAAGTCATTTTCTTAATGTGATGAAGGAACTGTGTGAACTCCTTGGATTGTAATGCCTTGTATGGTGAGGTTTTCAGCTTAATTCTTGTGTATGCATGATTTTCTAGAACTTGCGCTATGTATGATTCAAGGCGAAATGATAGATGGTGCGACACATAGAACATGATCTTAGGCCTTCTTTTGTTATTCACATCACCCAAAATGACCTCCTTAAACATTAATCTTTGATAGCCAACGTTTGAGCCTTGAACCCTTTCTTTGAAGGCACATTACAATTCTAATGACCCATTATTAATCCTTATCGTAGGCACCCATCCTCCCCAATTGCTAGTAACGAAATAATGAAAAATGGGGCTTGAAGCCCATGAAATCAGGAGTGATAAGGAAATGAATATGAAATGAGGCAAAAGTGTAAGTTTGGGGGTTTGCAAGTGTAGGGAGAAAATAAGAGATTCAATGTGAGGGAGCACCAAAATTGTAATGAGATGAATAAATTGATTAGTTGAAACACCTCAAATCATCAAAAGAGAAAGAATAGTTAATAGGTTCTATCTCTTGCATAAATAAAGCTAAATGTGAAATTCATAGGTGTTATAAGGGTGGCTTGTGTTACACAAAAAATGAAAATGATGAACAAGGAGAAATAAGGTGAAGTGATCTCAATAAGATGATGGGATGTTACTAGCGTTTGTAAAGGAATTAGGGAGGCTTTAGTCATTAAAGCTAAACATTTATCCTACCCTTACCCCTATCCTTCATTATGACCTACAAGTCCTAATTGATTTTGAGTGTAGCAACACTAATGGTGAGATACATGAAGGGCAAGTTTATGGGTCAATTTGTATGCACTTGAATTTCTTTGTGAGAGTGAATGCATTTGTCTTATCTTATAATCCCTTTGTGTGAAATGCTAAAAAATGTGTGGGATTCTCTTTTCTTGCGAGTGGCATCATTTTATTAGGGTACATGCTTAAAATTGTTTTCAAAAGAGAGGTATGATTGAGGCAAGAATGTAGCGAACTTTAAGGAAAGCTTTGAATGTGAATTGTCAATTACTTGAGATGCTCTTTAAACTTGTTTTGATGAACTATGCCCCTTGTTTGAATGGAAGGAATTCATGCAAGATATATTTAATAATTTTTGTCACCTATTGAAGCTTGTACAACATGGTTTGAGTCTTTTCTTTTTCTTGAGTTGGTGTATAATGTGGGTTGTCTTAAGGCTTGATAATTTTGTGTACAACTACCGAAGTGCTCTAAGCTTTAGCAATGTCCTCTTGTGAAAGAACGTCTTGATTGGCCCTTGATGCAAAAACTCATATATAGCATTGTCATGACACGAACATAGGCCTGGATCGAGGCACGGGATAAAGAATCCTGAGATACTCTAAGTCGATCCATTTCATGAACATGATATCTTAAATCAACATACTCAAGAGAAAGTCTAATATATATAGTAAAGAAGAAATTCAGAGATATCATAACATCTGAATACATAACACACGACTGAAACTGAATACATGCTATGTCTAAAAAGTCTCTACTACTGATGAGTTGATGGGACAAGACCCCAACTAACTCACTATAGTTTGAAACAGAAAATACTCATTTCAACTAATAAAGGGACCTCGAAAGATGAGGAATCACCAATTGAGACCGGAAGGTGCTAATACTGAGAGTCTGGCTACTGGCGGGACTGAGTCTGAATATCCGAGCCTATATCATGAAACGATATAGCATAGAGTATGCGGTCAGTACTTGGAATGTACCGAGTATGTAAGGTAAGTAAAACCGCTAACTAAGTAAAATCATAAATCATGCATATCATGAAAACATAATCAAGATAAGATTATGAGAGTATGTCTTGCATGCTATTTTTCTGAAATCATGATCTAAACATAATCGAATATCATGACTTAATCGAAAGACCCACAGCTAAAAACTGATAATCATAAGTAAAACTTAACATTGGGTCAAACCTGCTGAAAACATAATAACATAACTGATGAACATGCATAAGTGAAATCATGAGGAACAATGGGAGACTCATCATATAACTGACATTACCACGATACAGCTTACATGGTCCCGACTATTACACTCAAGTGGGCAGAGCCGTCCAAAGCCTTGCCAGGGCTAAGGCTGCTACCATATATCGATATCAAGTTGAAGGCCCTAGGGGGGTGGGGAAGGTCACAAGGGAGGTCACGAATAGTCTGAACATAACTACGTTGGCATGTAGTTCTGAGGCATAGGGTTGACTAACCCTTAGCCTACTCGGTGCTAGATACTACTCCCAAGAACATGCATATGCTCTCCATCTATTTTCAATAAAGCTGAACCATTGTCTAGTGACGAAGCTGACTCATAATATACATGTATAAATCTGAAATTATAACATGGGAGCCTTGGGCTCAGACCATACCACAAGCTATAAAATAGTGGGAGTCTAGACTCCAACATTCATGTGGTAAGCTAATACATGAACTTTTAGATAAATTATGAAACATACCTTGATCATATGGGCTTGCCCAATATTTAAACATTCTTGACATAGACTTGATCATTTGATAAAATGAACGTGGACATGGGTAATTAAAAATCATACTTTCATCATATACATATCATAATGCTTGAATACATGTATCATAGATCCAAACTTTCATGAATTTTCATGGATGGGCATCATAATTTATAAAACTTGAAGACATAATTTATAATTAAAATCATTGTAAAATATGACCATTAATCATAATTCAACATTAGAAACATGCATAGATCATACCCATGATTGATAGTTAGGAAATTCACATGTTGGTTTACAACCCCATAGATTCATCAACTAGAATTTCATGGAATTGAAGAGGGATTGGGCATGGGTGTGGATGAATACACCCATTCATAACCCAACATACACGGAATAATCTAATTTCACAAACCTTCTTGAAAGCCCAATGGAAATTTGGGGGAAAACATGATGAATCTAAGCTTGATCACCCTTGGGAGCTTATAGACTTGAATGCATGGAAGAGAATAGGCTTAGATGAACTTGCCCATTTTAAAACACACTATTTTGAGCTTAAAATACGTAGTATAGGTCTTAGGAATCTAGGAATTATGGAAAAGCCCTTAATAAATTCACAGGAAAATACTCACTGCTAGTCCCAACGGGGGACTGGACGACTCGTGCCCATCACCACAACTCGTGGTCTTCTTCTCATTTCTTGCACTGGAACTTCTCAACGCTGGTCACCACGAGGGACACCACGACTCGTGGTGTGCCCGAAAACTCATGGTGACTGGTTGTTAGATACCCATCATTCTGTTTTCTCCATTTCAGCCCTCATGTCTGATCTTAGGGCTTTTGGGCTATTACAATATCCCCCCCCCCTTGGAAATATTTATCATCGAATGTGGGAAATCATACTGAAAAGCTAAGAAATGCAATCATTATACTCAAATACTGAACATTTAAGATGGAAAACTAATGGAGTGACTGACTCCAAACTGAACTACATGACTGAACTAAATTCCTGAATCATACATACAGACATTGGCATGAAAGAAACTGGGGCACATGAATTGAACATCAAAATGAATAGAGTACTAGGGAGGAAACTGATACCTGAAGATGAAACTAGCTGGGAGGAAATAAATGGAGGTATTTAGCCATGATATCTACTTTGGATTCCCACATAGCTCCCTTAACATGCTGGTTCTTCCAAAAAACCTTGACTGAGGCTACTTCTTTATTTCTTAGCTTTCGAACCTGACGATCAAATATTTCCACCGGAACTTCCTCAAAGCTAAGGCTATCCTTATGATCTTGGGCATAATTACGTTCCCAAGTGCTATTTTATATCTTAATTTAGTAATTTTTGTCAATGTTAATTGATTATATTCTCATGTGATTTTGTATATTTATAAGCATAAACTAACCAACATGATTAGTCTTTGTTTTGTAGGTGTAAAATGCATAGGAGGGACTAAATATTGATGGTTGAAGTTAAGGAATGGGGGTCAGATCAAATCGCAAAAGAAGGCAAGTCGACATGCTAAGGAAAGGCTGGCAGCGCCCGGCCGCGTGCCACACTAGGTGTGCGCCGCATCCAGCACCATGCCATGCCCATGCCATGCGTGCGTGGAAGATACCACAAGGCAAGCGTCCTGTGTGACCAGCACCATGCTACGCATGCGAGAGGCGTAACGGCCTTCATGCCACGCCGGTTACTCAACTCCCATGACAATGCCAAGTCGACAATTCTAGTGAGCAGGCGTGATTTCTCCATGTTACGGTGCAAGATTGGCGCGACCAGGTCTGTGACATGGAGCTAGTTCAACCACGGCCAAATTTTGTAATTTTACACTTAGTATAAATAGGACCCTTAGCTTCTAAAATCATTTATCACGAAAATATTCTGGGAAAGCAGAGAGGAGTGAAGGGAGAATCGAAGAACTTCACCTAGGGTTCAAGGTTTTTCATTTTTTTTAATTACTCTTGTAGGTACATTACTTTAATTGTGTTTTTGAGGAATTGTAAGAACATGAGTGGCTAAAACCCTTCCTCTAGGGTTGAGGCCACATGATATGAATGCAAATGATTGAATTCATATTTGGTTTGAGTTTCATTGTTGTTTTATTTTGCATTCTCAATTATCATTGTTTTTATGCTTGATCACCATGAAAAAAAACTCATTAAGCTTAGCTAAAATCTCGAAAGAGCAACCCTAGGTTAGAATGAAAGAATGTAGGGAGAAAGTTCTTGTCTTTACAATAGGATTAGAAGTTAGGATAGAAACTATACCTAACTTGCCTTGCTTAGTTAATAAAACAGGGTGATAGCTAGACACCAACTTAGAATTGTCACATCACCGCTTGTAGAAGTAGTTGTGAAGCTAAGTCAGGTTAAATGATTAGAGGTATGAAAGTCGATAATCAAGGGCATAAACCCCGCAAACCACATCCATAGTGTTAAAGTGCTCACCAATTAGGACGTCACATCCCCGCTCAATGATGTAGCTGTGAGTTTAGTTTGTTATGTTTAGAGGCTCGAAAGACTGTGAACACTGCCATTTGACTTTGTGAGACAACAACTGAAGTTTTCATACTTGATCCATTGTGAATTGTAGCATTGCACGATTATCAGGCCTTAAATCTAGTTGCTTCTTGTATTATTTCCCAATTGTATTGTGATCACACCTAGATTTAAAATACACTCATTCAAAAATCTCTTAAACCAATGCTTGTGAAATTCAATGCAACATTTTAACTTGAATATTCGCTGAATCAGTCCAGTTCCTGTGGGTTCGACATCCGGCTCTTAAAAGAGCCATTGTATTACTTGTACGACTGCGTATGCTTGCGCGTGCGTTGGGGCGCAACAAGTTTTTGGCGTCGTTTCCATGGACTGGAAGCGTTTAGTGAATTTTTCTATTTTTCTGTGAGTTATATTTTCCTTAAGTGTTGAAAAACTTGGTCTTAGTATGTTATATTGCAGGTAACAGGTTGTCCTTGCAGAACTGGAAAGGAATAGAGAGCTGGTGGAAGTTTTGTTGGAACCTGAACGCCAATTACATTTGCTCAGGAGAGAAGCTCTAGAGAAAAAGTTGAAAAGGTTGCAAGAGCAATTACAACAACATCCACTAGTTGGGCAAGCAGAGTTGTTGCCTAATCAGATGGCAGCCCGACAAGTTCGCGAAGTGGTAATCCCACTAGCGACGAATGTGACCTACAGTATCCACAAACCAAAGCCCGGAGGGAACTTTGAGCTGAAACAAAACATGGTGCAGCTGTTATATTCTAATGGCCAGTTCACTGGGATGACTCATGAGGACCCACAACAGCACTTACAAAATTTCCTAGAGATCAGTGACACTTTTGTCCCCACTGGAGTGTCAACAGATTATTTCCGACTCAGTCTCTTTCCATTATCATTGTTGGGAGAGGCAAAGAGGTGGTTGAAGGCTGAGCCACCAAATTCCATTACTTCTTGGGATGACCTAGCAAGGAAGTTCCTCATCAGATTCTTCCCTTCAGGCAAGATTGCCAAGCTCATAAGTGAGATATTAGGTTTCAAAAAGAGGCCAGAGGAGAGCCTATATTTGGCTTGGGAAAGATTCAAGTCATTGTTGAGAGACTGCCCCCATCACCAACAATCCAATGAGGTGTTAGCCCATACCTTTGTGGAGAGTCTAGACCCACATACAAATATATTGTTAGATTCTCCATCGGGTGGGAAAGCATTGGAGAAGACATATGATGACTTGTATACTCTCTTAAACAAAATTTCTCAAGGAAACCTAGAGTGGCATAGTGAATCATCGAGAGGGGTAGGAAAGACAGCAACAAAGCTGATAGAAGTGGATAGTGTCAATGCCTTAGCAGCACTACTAGCATCGTTGCAGCACCAAATGATGACTCAGTCCAACAAACTGAGTATGAACCAACCGCAGGGTCAGGTGAATGCAATTCAGCAGGCTCCTAGCGGGTGCAAATCTTTGGTAATAATGGGCACAATGCAGAATCTTATGGGGCCAATCCTAAATCAATCAATTTTGTGGGGAATGTTAAGAGAAATAATCAAACTTTTGGGAACACCTACAATAAGAATTGGCAGAATCACCCAAATTTTTCTTGGGGTGGCAATCAGAGTCAGAGCTACCAACAACAATATCAGTAGTAGAATAAGCAAAATAGTGGCCAGTCAAGCAGCAGAAACATTTAGGAGATATTGCAGAAAATTATGGCTACTCAGACCCAATTGGCAGAGAATTGGGCAAGGATGGCTTTAGATTTGAAAATTCAGCAGATGGCTACCCACAATCTTGAGAATGAGATGATTCAATTAGCAGCTGCTCAGCACACCAGACCTTAGGGAGGGTTACCTAGACACACAGATACAAATCCCCGACAGGTCAGTGCCATCAGTCTGAGGAGTGCCAAGGAATTGGATGATGCACCACCGAAGGAAAAGAAAAATGACGTGCAGCCAGATTTGGTTATATAGGGTCCATCCACTGACAGAGGAAATAACCAGAGTTTGGCAAAACATAATGCATAATCATCATTGCATCCAGAACAGACACCACCACCACCATTCCTGCAAAGGCTCTAGAAGAGCAAGGAGGAAGAATTCTTTAAAAAGTTCTTTGATATTTTCAAATAACTTCACATCAATTTGCCCTTACTTGATGTTTTGCAAGGAATGCCAAAGTACGCTAAGTACTTGAAAGATGTGGTGGCCAACAAAGTTAGGTTGGTGGATGTCCAAACGCTTGCACTGACTGAGGAGTGAAGCTACATGATGATGAGTAAGATACCAAAAAAGCTCAAGGACCCAGGGAGTTTCACCCTCGCCATACAAATTGGTGAATCTGAAGGTATAAGGGCTCTTTGTGACTTAGGGGCAATAGTAAATCTCATTACCCTATCTCTGTTTAACACCCTATGGTTGGGTAAGCTGAGGCCTACACGAGTACTGCTGCAGCTGGCAGACAAGTCCACAGTGGCACTAGAGGGAATAATTGAGGACCTTCTCATCAAAGTGGGTGAGTTCATCATATCCGCTGATTTCATCATTCTTGACTTTAAAGTTGATGATAAGGTACCTCTGATCTTGGGATGATCATTTTTGGCTACTGGAGGAGCAATCATAAATGTAAGAGCATGTACCCTTAAAATAAGGGTCAATGATGAAGAAGAACTCTTCAGAGTCTACCAAGAGATCAATCCACCCACACACTACAAAGATATTTGTAAGATCAGTGTGTTGTCAGAGGCTAAGTGTGGGGTGGTAGATTCTATGGGTCCACTACTATAGGAGATGATGACATTTCAGCCCGAGGCTGATGGAGTGCTAAAATTAAAAAAGAAGATGGAAAAAGAGAGGGACAGAATGGAGGTTGTTCCCTCTAAAAGCAAGAAGAAGAGAAGGTGGTTCTCTAAAGGGAACACTTGTTTGAGGATATCCTGAAAAGGGTAGTCCACGGTCGTGCCGCGACGTAAAATCAGGAGCTGCTTGGGAGGCAACTCAAGAGTACCACATGTACACTTTCTTTTTATTTTGTATTGTATTTTGTTATTTTTCTCTTGTGTTGTGTGGTTTGTTGGATAAGCACAGACTCAAGGGAAGTTTGAGTACCCGAGGAATAAGAGCTAATGAGCATGACAAGAAGATGAGTGTGGGGTCGATGACCCACTACTTCAAAAATGAGAAAGAATATGTTGTTAGCTAGGCCTTGAGGCCTCAGGTAGTATTTCTCACCCTTGTATTAACTTTTATTTGATGCTTGGGGACATAGAACAATTCAAGTGTGGGGTGAGGGAAATTTCAGAAGTTTGTGCTAAGTTATTTCGAGTGAATGTGGTGTTGGGTATAATGTTTTGGTTGAAAATTTTTGAATTGAGCATAGTTCACCCACCCTTTAGTTTTTCTTTTCGGTTCTTACGTCTTGAGGGAAAATTAGTCAATAGGTCTTTGTTGTGAACCCTTAGCTGATTGACAGTTTGATGTTCGTGTTATATGTTGTACACAATTGTGAGATGTAAGTGTTGTAAATTTTGAAGAATTTCTAGCAATTGTATAACTCTGTTTGAGACACCTAGGCTCTTTAATATGACTTTATATGCTTAAAGCTTAATTCTGAATTCTTGTAATTAGCTAAGTTAAGAGTCTACTAAATTTTTCTTGAATTGAGCATGTGTTGTGAGTGTAAGGCTTTTTGAATATTCCATGCTATTGTGTAGTGTATAGAACTTTCCTAGTGTGTATACAAAACAAAATGAGGGATGTGAATTCTAGGTGATCATTTAGGCATTTCTTTGAATGAGCCTAATTTTTATCCTTCGCTTTACCTACCTTTAATATATGATCCTAGTTAGCCCAATTGAACCTTTAGCCTATTTTTTACACAAAATGAGCTTAATCCTTTCTTTTCAATAGCCTTGGATTTGATCCGAAACTCCTAAGCACTTAAGTTAAAATGCAAAAGAAGTTAAGGAGTGAAGAGTTGGAAGAAAAAGGAAAAGAGTAGTTGTCGGAGTTGAAGAAAAGACAAGAGGTGCGCAAGTTTAAAAAATGCATAAGTGTAGGTAGGGAGTAAAAGAAGAAAAGAGTGAAAAAATTGCTTAAGTACTCATTACTAATAACTTATATGTTCCTAAGGAAAGGGGGAAACAAAGAGGAAAATGGGAGTTGAAAAGAATAAAGGCGAAGTAAGAGGATAGATAGTCGTAATGAAAGTGTGATGTATTAAAAGCGCTTAGGGAAGATAGTCACTATTACTAGCCAGAATAGTACCAACCGTCCCTTAGCATACATTACAGCCTACTTATTCCTACTTGATCTTACTTTCAAACATTCCTAAATTAGTGGAATAAAACACTAAAGGCAAGCTTATGGGTCAATACATGTTGCATGTGAATTCTTTGTGAGAGTGAGCTAATTTCTTATTCATACACCCATATATGTCACGTTTTGAAAACTTATGAGTGAAAAAATGGGTAACTCTCTTGTTGTAAGGGAACATGTTTGACGAAGGATAAAATTCATGTAGGATTTCTTGGTTGGATAATTTGCATGAGTTTTTTGACTTTGAGAGTCGATTCTTGAGGCTAGGAAGTCTTAAGATAGTTATCTGTGATTTTAATGGTTATATCTTGCATGCTCTATTTTAAACTTTCTATCTAACACAATCGGTGTAGCCGTAGCTTGAATCATCTTGTGTCAATTAGCTATGTGTAAGTTCTTCCTGTGCATGAGATGTAATAGAGTTGTTGGAGGAAGAACAAGGCTTTAAGTGTGGGGTACTGATCTTGGGCATAATTACGTGCCCAAGTGCTATTTTATATCTTAATTTAGTCATGTTTGCCAATGTAAATTAATTATATTCTCATGTGATTTGTATATTTATAAGCATAATCTAACCAACATTATTAGTGTTTGTTTTGTAGGTGTAAAATGCATAGGAGGGACTAAATAATGATGGCTCAAGTTAAGGAGTGGAGTTTAGATCTAATTGCAAAATAATGCAAGTGGACATGCAAAGACAAGGCTGGCCGTGCCAGGCAGCGTGCTACGCTAGGCGTGCGCCGCGCCCAGCGTCGTGCCACATCCATTCCATGGACGTGTGGAAGATACCGCAAGGAAGGCGCACTGTGCGATGGAAATGTGCCACGCTAGGCATCCTGTACGATCAGAACCGTGCCACGACATGCAAGAGGCGCGATGGCCTCCGTGCCATGCCGGTTGCTTAGCGCCCATGACAATACCAAGTCAACAATTCCAGTGAGCAGGTGTGATTGATCCTTGTCAGGGTGCAAGATTAGCACGACCAAGTCCGTGACATGAAGCTAGTTCAACCACGGTCAAATTTTGTAATTTTATACTTAGTATAAATAGGACCCTTAGCTTCTAAAATCGTTTATCACGAAAATATTCTAGGAAAGAAGAGAGGAGTGAAGGGAGAAGCGAAGAACTTCACCTAGGGTTCAAGGTTATTCATTCTTTTTTAATTTCTCTTGTAAATTACTTTAATTATGTTTTTGAGGAATTGTACAAACGTGAGTGGCTAAAACCCTTTCTCTAGGGTTGAGGCCACAAGATATGAATGTAAATTCTTGAATTCATCTTTGGTTTGAGTTTCGTTGTTGTTTTGTTTTGCATTCTCAATTATCATTTTTTTATGCTTAATCACCATGAAAAAAAACTCGTTAAGCTTATGTAAAAGCTCGAAGGAATAACCCTAGGTTAGATCGAAAGAATGTAGGGAGAAAGTTCTTGTCTTTACGATAGGATTAGAAGTTAGGATAGAAACTATACCTAACTTTCCTTGCTTGGTTAATAAAACAGGGTGATAGCTAGACACCAACTTAGAATTGTCACATCACCGCTCGTAGATGTAATTGTGAAGCTAAGTCAGGTTAAATAATTAGAGGTACAAAAGTTCCTAACCAAGGGCATAAACTGCGCAAACCACATCGATAGTGTTAAAGTGCTCATGAATTAGGATGTCACATCCCCGCTCAATGATGTAGGTGTGAGACTAGTTTGTTGTTTTTTGAGGCTCGAAAGACCGTGAATATTGCGCTTTGACTCTGTAAGACAACAACTAAATGTTTTCATACTTGATCCATTGTGAATTATAGCATTGCATGATTATCAGGCCTTAATTCTAGTTGCTTCTTTTATTATTTCCCAATTGTTTTGTGATCACACCTAGATTTAATTACACATTCAAAAATCTCTTAAACCAACACTAGTGAAGTTTAATACAACACTCGAACTTGAATATTCGCTAAATCAATCCAGTCCCTGTGGGTTCGACATCCTGCTCTTAAAAGGGCTACTGTATTACTTGTACAACCGCGTACGCTGGGGCGCAACACTTTCACACCTACACTCTCCACCGGAACAACCAAAGTTGAATCACCCAAACACTTTTTTAGGAGCGATATATGGAAAACTTGATGAACTGAAGCTAATTCTGAGGGAAACTCAGACACATATGATACCTTGCCAACCCATTTCACAATTCGATTTGGACCAACATAACGGGGACTGAGTTTTCCTTTCTTTCCGAACCTCATCATTCCCTTCATTGGAGACACCTTTAGAAACACCTAATCATCAACTTCAATCTCAAGCTCTCTTCTTCTCACATCCGCATAGGACTTTTGAAGACTTTGAGTTGTCTTCAATCTTTCCCTTATAAGCTGAAACTTCTCCATAGCCTCATGAATAGAATCTGCACCTATCAATGTAGCTTCACCGACCTCAAACCAACCAATAGGTGATCTACACCTTCGCCCATAAAGAGCCTCAAACAGAGCCATCTGAATGCTAGAATGGTAGCTGTTGTTATATGCAAACACGATGAGAGGCAAATGATCATCCCAACTACCTTTGAAATCAATCACATATGCTATCAACATATCCTCTAAAGTCTGAATATTTCGCTTTGCCTGACCATTTGTTTGCGGGTTAAATGTTGTGCTAAGCTTGACTTGAGTATCAAGTCCCTTCTGAAATAATCTCCAAAACTGAGAGGTAAACTGAGTACCTCTATCTGATGTGATGGACAATGGCACTCCATGCAAACGAACTAACTCCCAAATGTACAACTTAGCATAATCCTCTGCTGAATCGATAGTTTGATCGGTAGGAAATGAGCCGCCTTAGTCAACCTGTCTATAACCACCCAAATAGAGTCATAGTGTCAATGAGTACAAGGCAATCCTGTAATGAAGTCCATATTGACTTCCTCCCATTTCCAAGTAGGGATACTAATGTCTGGAAGCACACCCCCAGATCTTTGATGCTCAACCTTCACCTATTTACAATTCGAACACTTAGCCACAAACTCTTCTATGTCCTTCTTCATGCCATTCCACCAATAGTCTTCTTGTAGGTCACGGTACATCTTGGTGGCCCCTGGATGTATAGAGTATCTAGAACCATGAGACTTGTGCAACATCTGATCTCTCAAATCATTAACTCCCAGAACACACAAGAGACCCTGATATCGAAGCACACCATCTCCCCCTTTGGAGAAGTCTTCTACCTTCTAATTCTAAATGGCTTCCTTCAACTTTACCCAAATAGGATCCTCGTCTTGCCTAGCTTTAACTTCGGTCACTAAGGATGATTCTGACCCATTCTGTATGATAACACCAACATCTGTCGAGTCAATAAGGCGAACTCCCAACCATGCAAGCTGATGCACATCTTTCACCAACTCTTTCCTCTTCTCATCTACATGGGACGCACTCTCCATAGAAAGCCTGCTATGAGTATATGCAACCATATTAGCCTTGCCTTAATGATAGAGGACACTCATATCATAATATTTAAGAAGCTCCAACCACCTCCTCTTACGTAGATTTCGATCCTTCTATGTAAATATGTACTATAGGCTCTTATGGTCCGTAAACAACATCTACATTGACCCCGTACAGATAGAATCTCCAAATCTTCAAGGCAAATACTACCGCCGCTAACTCGAGATCGTGAGTCGGATAGTTCTTTTTGTGGATTTTTAGCTTCCTGGAAGCATAGGCTATAACTTTATTGTGCTGCATCAACATACAACCAATGCCGATCCTCGAAGCATCACAATATACCACAAACCCATCATTACCATCAGGTAGGGTCAACACCGATGCTGAGCTGAGTCGAGTCCTCAACTCTTGGAAGCTCTTCTCACAAGCCTCCGACCATTGAAACTTCACTTTTTTCTGGGTCAATCTAGTCAATGGTACTATAATGGATGAAAATCCTTCAAAAAACCTTCGATAGTAACCAACTAAACTCAAGAAACTTCTGATATCCAAAGGACTCACTAGTCTAGGCCAATTGTTCACCATTTCTATCTTTTGAGAGTCCACCTGTACAACCTTACATGACACCACATGACCCAAAAATGCCACTGAGTTCAACCAAAACTTGCATTTACTGAATTTAGCGTGCAACTAGCGATCCTTAAGAGTCTGTAGCACCATCCTTAAATGAGTGGCATGCTCAACCTCGCTCCGAGAGTATATAAGGATATCATCTATGAACACAATCACGAACATATCCAAGTATGGCTTGAACACCCTATTCATCAAGTCCATAAAAGCTGCAGGAGCATTCGTTAGTTCAAAATGACATAACTATAAACTCATAGTGACCATATCGAGTCTTGAAGGCTATCTTCAGAGTATCATTCTCTCTAACTCTGAGTTCATGATACCCGGATCTGAGGTCTATCTTTAAAAAGAAGCTGGTCAAACAAATCATCAATCCTGGGGAGAGGATACCTGTTCTTGATTGTAACTTTGTTCGATTGCCAATAATTAATGCACACCCGAAGGGAACCATCCTTCTTTCAGACAAAGAGAACTTTTGCACCCCATGGGGATTTGTTAGGTCTGATGAAACACTTGTATAAGAGGTCTTTCAACTGCTCCTTCAACTCCTTTAGCTTAGCTGGAGCTATTCTGTAAGGAGGAATAGATATAGGCTATGTATCGGGAAGTTGATAAATACCAAAATAGATCTCCCGTTCGGGAGGGATTTTCGATAAATCATGTAGGACCACTTCTAGGTATTCACACACAACAGGAACTGACTGGATAGTCGGGGTTTTGGACATGGCATCCTTAACCCTAATTGGACATGCAACCTTTCGAAATAATCTTCCTATCCTTAAGATAGGAAATGAAGCGACCTACAGGCATAACTGAACTACCCTTCCACTTTAGGACTGGTTCACCCGAAAATAAGAACTCTACCACACGGGTTTTACAATTATTGAAGCATAACGTGCATGTAGCCAATACATGCCAAAGGTAACATCAAAATATTTCATGGCTAGCTCTACTATATCTGCTGAGGTGACTTTTTGAAGAACTGTGACAGGGCAGTTTCAATATGCCCTTCGAGCTATAATGAATCACCGACTAGAGTTGAGACTGATAAGGGTTCTAATAGGATGTCGGGACTGACTCCAAAACTACTAGCAACATACGACATCACAAAAGATAAAGTATCCCCTAGATCTAACAATGCATATACATCAAGGTGGAATACTCGTAACATACCAGTGACTACATCTGGGGAGACCTCTTCCTCCTGACGAGATGTTAGGGTGTAGAATCTGTTTTGGTGCTGACCACCACCCACACTAGTAGATGCCCCCTGCTGAGCTGGGTGTGCTGGTGGAGCTACTAAATTGGAGTCTAGGCCTCGGCCCCTATCATAGCCCTGTCTGGTTGCTGGGCAATCTCTAAGCACATGCCCGGGCTTCCCACACTCGAAACACGCGCCTGAATTGCTAAGCACTAACCCGTGTGTCTCCTTCCGCACCTACTACACTCTGGAATGCTAGACTCTGCGGGCCTGCTACCGTAACCTCTAGATCCTGATGCTCGTCCCCTCTAATTGCGCCTGGATCTGGAAGGAACACTCATAGCCGATGTCGCCGAGGCTGAAGATCTCTGGTGGGACTGCTGGCGGTGCCCACTAGGTCTCTACTGGGAGAATCCGAAGCTATCATTCCTGGCCCTCTTGGCCTCCCTCTCCTGCTCAATCACTTGTACCACTTCCAGTTCTAGGCGTACAAAACTATCTAAGGAAAGTCAATGTCCTGATGAAGCATCACGGTCTGGAAATCTTTGACCAAGTAGTGTGCTATACCATGCATGAACCGACTCACTCGGGATTTTTGATCTGTAACCATCTGAGGTGCATACTTTGAAAAGCGAGTGTACTCCAAGGCATACTCTTGAACCATCATGTTTCCTTGCTTCAGATTCACAAACTCGTCTGCTTTAATCTTCCTCGTCTCACGAGGGAAAAATCGATCCAAAAAAGCAGCATGAAAATCATCCCAACCAATAGGGCCTGTTCCAACTACCCTACTATCTTTCCATTTCTTGAACCAAATGTGCGTAACTCCTTTCAACTGATATGAGGCAAGATCGGCTCACTCCTCTCCAGCCACCCCAATGATGTAGGTCATCTTTAGAACTTCATCTATAAACTCGTGTGGATCCTTGTCCACCTTTGATCCAACAAACTCTGGAGGGTTCATCCTCAGAAAATCTCTAACTCTTGGCACCACCGCATTCCCATTTTGGGGGTCATGCGCTACCACCTGTTGATTGACCTGGGCAGTCAAATCCTGAGCTAGCATCTGTATGGCTGCCCTGAACTCTGCGAGGGCAACCTGCTCGGGTATATGATCCTCATGGGCTGGTGGGGCCTGCTGGTGCCCACTCCATTGTCATTCTCATGGAAATTTCCATTTCCATTTCTTTCTTCCATTAACTCGGCGAGGAGGCATGATTCTGCAAATGCATATAGCATGAGTTAGAAGGATAGAAAGACATTTATCGCATGACTTAGATAATGAAAGAAGGGAACATTCCCTAAAATGTCTTTTAGCCTCTTCGTCATAAGTTTAGCATGCTTCACACCCATGAAAAGACTCTACTTAATGCGACTTTCAAACACCCTAGGACACTTCAAAATCTAATGCTCTGAAATCTAGTTTTTCATGACCCTAACATAAGGCCGAATCAAGACATGGGACAAATAACCTCGACAGGCTCTAAGTTGACCCATGGCATAAACATAATATTTAAAATCAACATACTCAAGCGGAAGTCTAACATATATAATAAAGTGGAAATCCAAAAATATCATAACATTTGAATAGAAGACACACGGCTGAAACTGAATACATGTTATGTCTAAAAAGTCTCTACTACTGACAAGTTGATGGGACAAGACCCCAACTAACTCACTAGAGTCTGAAACTAAAAATACTCATTTCAACTGATATAGGGCCCTCAGAAGATGAGGACTCGCCAACTGAGACTAGAAGGTGCTAATACTAAGAGTCTGGCTACTGGCGGGACTGAGCCTGAATATCCGAGCATGTATCATGAAATGATACAGCATAGAGTATGCGGTTAGTACGTGGAATTTACCAAGTATGTAAGGTAAGTAAAACTGCTAAATAAGTAAAATCATAAATCATGCATATCATGAAAACATAATCAAGATAAGATTCTGAGAGTAACTCTTGCATGCTATTTTTCTGAAATCATGATCTGAACATAACTGAATATCCTGACTGAATCGAATGACCCAAAGCTAAAAACTGATAAACATAAGTACAACTAAACACTGAGTCAAACATGCTGAAACATAATAACATGACTTATGAACATGCATAACTGAAATCATGAGGGACAATGAAAGACTCGTCATATAACCGACATTACCACGATAGAGCTTACATGGTCCCAACTATTACACTCAAGTTGGCAGAGCCGTCCAAAGCTTTGCCAAGGCTAAGAGAGATACCATGATATTGATATCAAGCTCTCCATAATTTGAACATACCTACATTGGCACATAGTTCTGAGGCATAGGGTTGCCTAACCCTTAGCCTACTTGGTGCTAGACACTACTCCCTAAAACACGCATAAGCTCTCCATAATTTTTTAGCGAAGGTGAACCATCGTCTAGTGACGATGCTGACTCATAACATACATGCACAAAATGAGGAAATATTACATAAGGAGCCTTGGGCACTGTCACGACACGAGAGTACACCCGGATCATAGACACAGGACAAGGGACCCCGAGTGACCCCAAGTCAACCCATGGCACACGCATTCACTAACTTATTTAATAAACATAAAGGAAACATAAAAATAGAATCAGCGGAAGACTAACTTTACATAATAGTATAATTAACATCTGAAGATGAATACATTTCTAAGTCTGATAAGCTTCTAATCTAGATGAGCTGATGGGTCAACACCCCCAACTAACTCAAAAATACTGAAACTGAAAGTACGCTCAAAATAACTGAAAGTCTAGTCCTTAGAGGATGAGGATTCACCAAGAAAGCAAATGCTAACTCTGATAAGCGGCTACAAACGAGGCTGAACCTGAGAACCCGATCCTGCATAATGAAACGATGCAGCATAGAAAGTATGCAGTCAGTACGTGGAATGTATCGAGTATGCAAGGTAAGTAAAACTGCTTGAGCAATAATAGCTGTTTTAAAACAAGTCATACATATGTGATAGCCTTTAAGAATAAGAAATGATCACAAGCATTCATTATGAAATCATTCTTATTTAATACACGGTCATGCATGGTTTTAGAACATCATGACTAAATCGAATGACTTAAAGCTAAATCATAACATTTATATCAAAAGTTGAACAATTAGTCAAACCTTGCTTTTAAAACATACATGCATAAGATAATCATCATGAGTAATGTGTATGCAAACTCGAATGATATAGATAGTGGGAGACTCATCACTTAACCAACATACCACGATAGAGCTTACGTGGTCCCTACTATTACACTTAAGTGGATAGAGCCGTCCATAACCTTGCTAAGGCTACGGACGATACCATGATATTGATATCAAGCTCAAAGGGCCAATCGGGCCGTGGATAGCTCAAAAAGGAGGTCCCAATAATATAATAGAATCAACCTATGTTGGCGCGTTGTTCTAGGGCATAGGGTAGTAGATCCTTAGCCCGCTCGGTG
>JACEIK010008917.1:46050-57351 GCA_018107945.1 Datura stramonium
CCCAATTTTACTTTTCAAGTGTTGAGCAATTATGCATTCTAGTTTTAAATAGTTTATAACTCTTGAATTATCGACTCAATTCTCTATGGGATTCGGCCCCGACATCCGTCGTAATATTTGTTTTGATACAACAACCATTTACGCTCGTTCGTAAAAGAAGAGTGTAGTTTGGACGTTATCACACGCTCAGCTCAACATGATGCATCCACTAGTGCAGGTGGTGATCAGCGTTAAAACAAATTTTATGCCCTCGCATCGCGTCAGGAGTAGGAGGTTCTCCAGATGTAGTCACTTATATGTTATGAGTATTACACCTTGATGTATATGCATTTCTAGATCCATGGGATACTTTATCTTTTATGACACCCTATGTTTCTAGTGGTTTTGGAGTCAGTCCCGAAATCCTATCGAAACCTTTCTGAGTCTCTACTCTAATCGGTGATTCAGTTATAGCTCGATGGGTATATAAAAATTTCCTTGTCATAGTCCTTCAGAAAGTCACCTTAGCAGATTTTGTAGAGCTAGGCATGACAGATTTTAATGTTATATTTGGCATGGATTGGCTATATGCGTGTTAGGCCTCAGTAAATTGTAGAACTCATGTGGTAGAGTTCAGATTTCTGGGTAAGCCAGTCCTAGAATGGAAGGGTAGTTTAGTTGTGCATGTATGTCATTTCATTTCCTACCTTAAGGCCAGAAAGATGATTTTTAAGAGTTGCATGTACCATCTAGTTAGGGTTAAGGATGATACATCCAAAACTTCGACTATCCAGTCAGTTCCTATAGTGTGTGAATATCAAGAAGTGTTTCCAGATGATTTACCGAGAATTCCTCCTGAGCGGGAGATAGATTTTGGTATTAACCTTCTCCCCGATATGCAACCTATATCTATTCCTCCTTATAAAATGGATTTAGCTGAGATAAAGGAGTTGAAGAGCAGTTGAAAGACCTCTTAGACAAGGGTTTCATTAGACCAAGCAAATCCCCGCGGGGTGCACTAGTAATTTTTTTCCGAAAGAGGGATGGTTCCCTTTGGATGTGCATTGATTATCGGCAATTGAACAAGGTCACACTCAAAAACAAGTATCCCCTCCCTAGAATTAGTGACTTGTTTGACCAGCTTCAGGGTGCCATGTGTTTCTCAAAGATAAATTTTAGAACCAATCAGTTTCGGGTTAGGGAGAGTGACATTCCAAAGACAGCCTTTAGGACTCAGTATGGTCACTATGAGTTTGTAGTTATGTCTTTTGGACTAATGAATGCTCCTACATCTTTCATGGATTTGATGAACAGGGTGTTCAAGTTGTATTTGGACATGTTCGTGATTGTGTTCATAGATGACATCCTCATATACTCTTGGAGCAAGGAGGAGCATGCTGCTAATTTAAGTGTGGTGCTACAGACTCTTAAGGATCGCCAACTGTATGATAAATTCAGCAAGTGTGAGTTTCAGTTAATTCAGTAGAACTCCTGGGTCATGTGGTGTCAAGTAAGGGTGTACATGTGGACTCTCAAAAGATAGAAACGGTGAAAAATTGGCCTAGACCAGTGAGTCCTTTGGATATCAGGAGGTTCTTGGGCTTAGATAGTTACAACAGGAGGTTTGTGGAAGGATTTTCATCCATTGCAGCACCGTTGACTAAGTTGACCCAGAAAAAAGTTAAGTTTCAATTGTTGAAGTCCTGTGAGAAGAGCTTCCAAGAGTTGGAGTCTAGACTCACCTCAGCACCAGTGTTGACTCTACCTGAGGGTACCAATGGGTTTGTGGTATATTGTGACGCCTTGAGGATCCGCCTTGGTTGTGTATTAATGAAGCATGGTAAAGTTATAGCCTATGCTTTCATGCAGCTGAAAGCCCATGAAAAGAACTACCCGACTCACGACCTCAAATTGTCAGCGGTAGTATTTGCCTTGAAGATTCGGAGACACTATCTGTGGGTGGGTTCATTTGGATGTTCTTACGGACCACAAAAGCCTACAGTACATGTTCACTCGGAAGGATCTAAATCTATGTTAGAGAAGATGGTTGGAGCTTCTTAGGGATTATGATATGAGTGTCCTTTATCATCCGAGCAGGGCTAATATGGTGGAAGATTCTCTTAGCAGGCTTTCTATGGAGAGTGTGGCCCATGTAGGTGAGGAGAGGAAGGAGTTAGTGAAGGATGTGCATTTACTTGCATGACTAGGAGATCATCTTGTTGACTTCACATATGGTGGTGTCATTGTTAAGAATGAATCAGAATCTTCCTTGGTGACCGAAGTCAAGGCTAGGAAATACAAGGATCCTATTTTGGTAAAGTTAAAGGAAGCTATTTAGAATCATAAGGTGGAGGTTTTCTCCCAATGGGGAGATGGGGTAATGCGATATTAGGGTATTTTGTGTGTACTAGGTGTTGATGACTTGAGGGTGTGAATGTTGCATGAGGCTCATATACATCAAGGTGCCACCAATATGTACCGTGACCTATGAGAAGTTTATTGGTGGAACGACATGAAGAAGGACATACCAGAGTTTGTGGCTAAGTGTCCGAATTGTCAACAGGTGAAGGTTGAGCATCAAAGACCTAGAGGTGTGCTTCAAGACATTAGTAACCTACTTGGAAGTGGGAGGATATCAACATGGACTTCATTACCGGGTTGCCTCGTACTCGTCGATAGTATGATTCCATTTGGGTTGTTGTAGAAAGGTTGACTAAACAAGCTCATTTCCTACTGGTCAAAACTACCAATTTAGTGGAGGATTACCCTAAGTTGTATATTTAGGAGTTATTTCGGTTGCATGGAGTGCCCTGTTCCATCATATCAGATAGAGGTACTCAGTTTACCTCCCAATTTTGGATATCATTTCAGAAGGGGCTTGGTACTCAGGTCAAGCTTAGCACAACATTTCACCAACAAACAGACGGTCAAGCTGAACGAACCATTTAGACCCCTGAGGACATGTTGAGAGCGTGTTTGATTGATTTAAAGGGTGGTTGGGATGATCATTTACCTATCATCGAGTTTGCATATAACAACAGTTACCATTCCAGCAGTCAGATGACTCTGTTTGAGGCTCTTTATAGGAGAAGATGTAGATCACCTATTGGTTGGTTTGAAGTCGGTGAAGCTACAATGATAGGACCGGATTCAGTTCATCTTATAAGGGAAAGGTTGAAAATAGCTCAGAGTCATCAAAATCCTATGCGGATGCGAGGAGGAGAGAACTTGAGTTTGAAGTTGATGATTGGGTATTTCTAAAGGTGTCTCCCATGAAGGGAGTGAGGAGTTTCAGAAAGAAGGGGAAACTTAAGCCCCGTTATGTTGGCCCATACCAGATTGTGAGATGTGTTGGTAAGGTAGCTTATGAGTTGGAGTTTCCCTCAGAATTGGCTTCAGTACATCAAGTTTTCTATGTATCGCTCTTGAAGAAGTGCCTGGCTAACCCGACTCTGGTTGTTCCGATGGAGAGTGTGGGTGTGAAGGATAGTCTTAGCTACGAGGAGGTTCCAGTGGAAATATTTGATCGCCAGGTTCGGAAGCCATGAAACAAGGAAGTAGCTTCAGTAAAGGTTTTGTGGAGGAATCATCATGTTGAGGGAGCTACGTGGGAAGCCGAAGAAGATATGATGGCTAAATACACACATCTATTCCTTTCCAGCTCAGTTCCAGCTGCAGGTATCAGTTTCCTCCTTAGTACTCTATTCAATTTCATGTTCAGTTCATGTGATCCACTTTCTTTTCTTTTCAATGCACATATCTGTGATTCATGAATTCAGTTCAATCATGTATTTCAATTCAGAGTTAGTCGGTCCATCAGTTTTCAGCTTTAGATGTTCATCATTTGAGATGTCAGTTCCATTCCCTAGCTTTTTACTATGTTCCTTCACATTCAAGGACGAATGTTCCCAAGGGGGAGATATTATAATACCCCGAAAGCCCCTAAGATCAGACCCGAGGGTTCAAACGGAGAAAAATAGGAAATTCTGTACCAAGTCACAGGATGAATCGTCCAGTGACCCGTGAAGTACCCTATGTGTCGTGGAGTAACTCGTGAAGTGGAGGTAAATAATGTCAGGAACTCATGGTTTAGAGGTGACCACGAGAGAAGAAATGACTCGTGGTCAGGGCAACGAGTCATCAGGTTGGTCGTGGTCAGGGGTTGGCATGGATGTTGAATTTTTGGCAGTGCTCCCAACGACTAGGTCACCACGAGTCATTAGGGACACCACGAGTCGTGGTGTCCCTCATGGTGACAGGCAGAGTTATGGTTTCTAGTGCTAGAAACAAGAGTAGCCGACGAGTCGTCGTCATGAGTAATGACTTATGTAGTCCCTCGTTGAGAGTGGTGGTGTGATTTTTCCTACGAATTTATTAAGGTATTTTCTGTAATTTCTAAGTTCCTATGACCTAAACTACGTCATTTTAAGCTCAGTTAGGATTATTTTATGAGGATTTAATTCACTCTAAACTAATCCCTCTCCATGCATGCAAGGCTAGAAGGTTCCTAAAGGTGATTAAGTCTAGGATTCATCAATTCCACTCAAATTCTTTTGGGCATTCAAGAAGGGTGTGAAATCAAAAGTACCCAGGTATGTAGGATTATGAATGGGAGTATTCATTCACTCTCATTCCCAAATCCTTTTCTAAATTCATGGAATTCTTAGTTGATGAATCTATGGGTTTTTAAACCAACTTGTGATATTCTCTAAGCATCTATCCTATGTAAATTCTATTCATGTTTCTAGTGTTGAATTAAGATTCATGGGCATGTTTTATAATGTTTTCAATTACAATTTATGTTTTCAAAGTCTTACAATTATAATGCCCATTATGAAAGTTCATGAGAGGTTGAGATTATGATGTATATTTTCAAGTATGATGAGATGTATATGATGAAAGTATGATTCCGAATTACCCATGTTTATATCCATTATTTTTTCTATCTAAAGTATGTATAAGTTTGGGCAAACCCATATGATCAAATATGTTCATGATTTACTTCGATTTCATGTTATTAGTTTACCACATGGTTTTAGAGTCTAGACTCCCACTATTTCAACTTGTGGTATGGTTTGAGCCAAAGCTCCTCATGTTATCTTTTAAGATTATGTATATTATGTTATGACTCAGCTTCGTCGCAATACAATGGTTCAGCTTCATTGAAAAATGATGGAGAGCATATACATGTTTTTGGGAGTAGTGTCTCACACCGATTAGGCTAAGGGTTCATGTTACGACCCGAACGTAGACCCAGATCGCAACACGAAACAAGGAGCCCCAAGTGACTCCAAGTAGACCCATTGAATGAACGTACCTCTAACTCAATCGAATAAAGTGGAATACCCAACATAATAACATAGCGGAAGAATAGTCATAACATAGAAAGCAAATTGCACTTCACACATGACAGCTGGGTATTGCATATAGTCTGAAAGTCTCTAACATATCTGATGGGTTGATGGGGCAACACCCCCAATTGGCCCAACAAGTCTGGAAAACCAAACATAAAGGATAACTGATATCAACTAGTCCTCGGGAGATGAGGACTCACCAATGATCTGGAAGCTAACTCCGAGAATGAGCTAAGGACGGTGTTGGTTCTGAAGGTCGGAGCCTGTATCATAAAATGATATAGTATAAAGTATGCAGTTAGTACGTGAAATATACCGAGTATGCATAGTAAGTAAAATAGGCATTTTAAAATATATAAAAGTTCATAAGAGTAGGACATCATGCTCATATCATAAATATGATAATGTAACATAAGGCTCAAGGTTTTCAAATCATTCATAATTCCTTCAAAATCATAACGGTAAGAGAAATTTTATAAAAACATAACTTGAGCCAAAGAATCATAACATGACAATGCATAAATCATAAGGAACAATGGGAGGACTCATCATAATCGACACCATCATGGTAGAGCCTTACATGATGCCCCAACTATCTCACTCAAGTGGGCAGAGTTGTCCCCAGACTTACAAGGCAAGTGACGTGAAGTATGTGATATCATGAAAGAGGGAATCCATTAACATTGTAAATATCAATATGAACCTACGGTGGCATGTATTTATGAGACAACGGCGTAGTCCTTTGAACATCGGGTTACTCGGTGCTAAACACTGCTCCTAAAAACATACACATTAGGCTCGTATGTAAATCATAAACATCATTCATGATATTCATGGCCAAATAAACATTAACATCGTTGATCCCCATTCACATATATGTTTATCCATGAATCAAGGGCCCATAAATCGGCCAACGTCATAAATCGATAAATCATGAAATCCATATCATAAATCATAAATCATACTTGAACATGTGGGCATTGCCCAATACTTTAACATACTTGAAAATGCTCAATTCACTTGAAAACATAAACATTCATCATAAATCTCAACTTTCATGCACTTCTCATAGGTGGGCATTTTAACTTATAAAGCTTGAAAATATAATTATATTTGAAAATAATGTAAAACTTGCCCATGATTCATTATTCAATAATAAGAACTCATTTATATCATACCCATGTAGAGAATTAAGAATTTCATTCATTGGGTTAAAACCCCATAGAATCAACATAGGAATTTCCATGATTTAGAGAGTGATTGGGCATGAGTGTAAATAGATTCAACCATTCATAACTCTACATACCTAGGAAAGATCTGATTTTACCAACCCTTGAAAGCCCAATGAAGATTGAAAGAAAGCTTGAACAACTCTAACTTGATCACCTCCCAAACCCCTTCAATATGCATTCATGGATGTGAATGAGCCTAGGGTAGATTTTCCCCTTATAAAACACTGCATTTTGTGCCTTAAAAGACGTAGTTTAGGACCCTAGAACTTAGAAATGATGAAAATACCCTTAATGAATTTCCTAAAAAAAATTCACTACAGTGACAACGACCGATCCTACAGTCGTACCCTAATACCACGACTCATGGTGACCATCCATTACATCACCTACCAATTCTCAACTTCTCAGATTCTAATCCCATGACTCGACAGGATGATTCATTACTTACGTCAAATGACAGTCCATTGAATCCTCCCGTTATTTCCCCCTGATGACCTGCACCTAGGGCTACCCACGAGCCACACCATGACTCGTTCCTCCTTCCAACAAGTCGTGGTTTCCATCCGTTGCTTTGACTAAAGATTTTTCAACTCCTTCCCATGGTTACTTACCACGATCTGTTGTTACTCACGATGAGTTGTCCTACGACCCGTTACTTCCTCCTAGACTAAGGACCAGTCTCACCATGACCACCAACAATGACTCGCGACATCAAACCCATGGGTCATTCCTTGACCTATTACTCCCCACTTCGACCGAGCTGTACCTCACCACGAACGCCTCCTATGTATCATTGATGGAACCAACGATTCGTTACATGACCCATTCTGGGATAATTTTCCAGATTTCTGCCAACTTTTATTTTAAATCTTGGGTCTAGTCTTGGGCACTTTAGGGGTATTATTGTTCAGTCAACCCTATGGCTCAGAACTACATGCCAACGTAGGTATATTCAGATTATTTGGGACCTCCCCCTGCCCCTGGGGGGCCTTCAGCTTGATATCAATATCATGGTAGCTCCCTTAGCCTTGGCAAAGCTTTGGACGGCTCTGCCCACTTGAGTGTAATAGTTGGGACCACGTAAGCTCTATCGTGGTAATGTTGGTTATGTAACGAGTCTCCCATTGTTCCTTATGATTTCAGTAATGCATGTTCATCAGTCATGATATTATGTTTTTAGTAGGTTTGACCCAATGTTCAGTTTTGCTTATGATTATCAGTTTCGGCGTTGGTTCATTTGATTCAGTTATGATATTCAGTTATGTTTTAAATCATGTTTTCAGATAATAGCATGCAAGCCTTACTCTCATAATCTTATGATGAAATGTTTTATGATATGCATGATTTATGATTTTACTTACTTAGCGGTTTTACTTACCTTGCATACTCGGTACATTCCACGTACTGACCGCATACTCTATGTTGTATCATTTCATGATACAGGCTCAGACATTCAGGTTCAGTCCCGCCGCTAGCCAGATTCTCAGAGTTAGCATTTCTCATCCTATTGGTGAGTCATCATCCTTCAAGGACCTTCTTATTAGCTTGTTATCATTACTTTCAGTTTTAGTTTGTCAGTAAGGTAGTTGGGCTCTTGTCCCATCAAATCGTCAAGTTGTAGAGGCTTATCAGACATAGTATGTATTAAGCTTCAGAATTGTGTTATGTATTCATATCTTCAGATGTTAGTATATTCTCATACTTTCGCTATTTAACATGTTATACTTTCCGCGTTCATTATGTTGAGCTTTAGAAGTCATGTTCATGTCATGGGTCGACTTGGAGCCTCTCGAGGCTCTTTGTCCCGTGTCTCGATCCGGGCCTATGTTTGAGTCGTGACACACGACCTACCAAATAGGATTTTGCTTCCAACCTACTAACTTCAAAGAGTAGTTTTAGATGACAACTCTATAATTAAAGGGACTAACTCTAGTAACTCCCAATCACTAACTAAATCTAATCAATGAATTCGTTCTAAGCTTACTCAAGTTAGAACTTCACCATGAAACTGCAATAAATCAAATAATTTAGAACTCAAGAACTTTAACTTAAGATAGCAATCACACAACAACACCATGAACTAGTTCTGCTTTAATCTTCAATATCAAACTTCTCCTTACCTCTTCTCTGTAACGAGCCATGGGTCGACTTGGGGTCCCTTGTCCCGTGTCTACGATCCATGTTNCAACACCATGAACTAGTTCTGCTTTAATCTTCAATATCAAACTTCTCCTTACCTCTTCTCTGTAACAATTACTGGTCAAGTAAATACTATTTTCTTACTTGCGATCATCAACCATGTGTTCATCCTACCCTGAATATATATGACTACCTCCTTGAAGACTCCTACTGCAATACCTCTTTTGGGTTTTTTTTCTCTTGGAAGGAAAGTGAATATTGTATTTTTTCCCTGCCTGAATATTTTCTTAATCGTTTGGGCTTTACTAATATTCCTTATCTGAATATTAGCCCTCAAAACATGTCCTCATCTAAATCTCCAACCTTTACATGCACCTGTGACAATACAACTAATATATGTAGTCAACCAAGTTCACTTCATTAGTCAATAAGCAACATTACAGCTATACAAAAGTAGGACTGCAGTGAGACAAATCATGTACAGTGTGCACACCTACAGAAGGCCTGGTTCACTAAGTTATCATCAAAACCTTCATATATTAACAAATTCTCCCTTTTTTATGATGACAAACATGCACCCTCCTTATCCACCCCTTGACTTCCTTCTTTTGACATCATTGAAAAGTTTTTAGACAAAGAGTCTACCATGAACTAAGAAAATATGCAATAAAAATCTAACCGTGGCCACTAGGGCAACACTTATTAGAACAAATAACCAGAACAAATGTAGGAGGTACTGAAGATAGTAGCCACCTAATTTTTGTAGAAAGTTAAAGCATAGTGAGAGAATTAGATAAGCAGGTAGACAATCAAAAATACAACCATGTCATTAATATTTTGCAAGTAATGACAACATATTGATAACCTGTAGAGGAAAAGAAAAAGGAACCAAACAGAAAAGAACCAAATCCTATATTTAGATAGAGGAGGAAGTGTTGGAGGTCTTATCAACAAAGGCAAGAATCTTGTCAATTCTATTGTTAGTTTGTCACGACCCGAACGGAGGCCCGGATCGTAGACACGGGAAAAGGGACCCCGAGAGACTCCAAGTCTGCCCATGGCATAAGCATACATCTAACTTATTTGATAAATTGAAAAAAATCCTTAACATAAATCAGTGGAAGTCTAACTCAAGATAACATCAAAATAAACATCCGAAGCTAACACATACATAAGTTTGAAAAGACTCTAATCTGGACGAATTGATGGGAAAAGCCCCAACTAACTAAACAATACTGAAATTGAAAATACATAAGGAAACTAAAAGTCTAGCCCTCGAAGGATGAGGACTCACCATCCAAGAAGGTGCTAACTCTGACAACCGACTACGAGCAGGGCTGAGCTTGGGAGCTGGGTCTTGTATCATGAAATGATACAACATAGAAAGTATGTGGTCAGTACGTGGAATGTACATAGTGTGCAAGGTAAGTAAAACGCTTAAGTAAAGTAAATAATTTAAAACATTTCATAACACATCATAAGCTTTTGAATCTGAGAGGAAGGACTATATGCATTCAATCTAAAATCGTAATCTTTTCATAATATGACCATGCATAGCTTCATAACATCATATATGACTCGAATGACTCAAAGCTGAAACATGACATTTATAAAAAAGCTGAACAATGAGTCAAACCTTGCTTTTAGAACATGCATGCTTAAAGTAATAATCATGAGTAATGAATATGCAAATCTAAATCATATAGACAATGGGAGACTCGTCACTTAACCAACATATCACGATAGAGCTTACGTGGTCCCGACTATTACATTCATATTGGTAGAGCCATCCAAAACCTTGCCAGGGCTAAGGACATTACCATGATATCAATATCAAGCTCATGGGCCATTAGGGCCAGGGATATCTCACAAGGGAGGCCCCAATAATATAATAGTATCAACCTATGTTGGTGCGTAGTTCTGGGTCATAGGATGATCGACCCTTAGCCCGCTCGATGCTAGACTCTTCTCCTAAAACATGCAATGCTCTACATCGTATATAACGAAGCTCAACATCGTCTATTGACAAATCTCAACAATGATATCATGCATAGACTCATCATTGTATGAAACAAAGCTAAACATTGTCATTTGACAAAGCTCAATAATAGAATCATGCATAGAACCGACACCGTATGAAAACGAAGCTCAATTGTAACATACATCTCAATTATGAATTCATGCATATGAGAAGCTTATTTCGAAACATACCACAAGATCAAATATAAGTGGGAGCATCTACTCCAAAACCATATGGTAAGCTTATTTTAGAGATACTACATCATCATACTTGATATAGGGGCCTTTCCCATAACTTTATCATGCTTTGATCTATGCAATTTATTTTGAAAACATTAACATAATCATGGGTAGCTTTAGAAACATTCTTTTCATCATCAAATCTCATCATCATCATACATTCATCATCATTCTCTTCTTTCATGAACTTTTAATCCATGGGCATTAATTTTTATAATTTAGAAAACATAATTTTTGATTGAAAACAATTTGAAGTCTTCCCAAGCTTCATCATTCATCAATATAAACATAATCTAACCGTACCCATAAATAGAAATTGAAGAATTATACAATTGGGT
>JACEIK010008918.1:0-41599 GCA_018107945.1 Datura stramonium
ATGCAGGGGACTCAATCTCAACCTTTGTTGGTGAATTGATTTAGAAAAGAATAAGTTCAATTCTATAACGGCATGCAGTCACTCATAGAAATGTCAGAGACCTCTATCTAACCACTAGTTTCATCTTATTTACATGTGCATTCAATAAATGATAAGTTGTTCAGTTGCGTTGCTATTAATTCTTTAGCTCCCTAGACATAGGGTAATCGGACCTGGAGCTAGTTTAAAATTTTTTTGTGAGCTAAATTGCCATATCCTTGTATTTTTTGTAACTAGCATCTTTTTTGATGAAATTACTTCATCAAAAAAGATATGCCATACCTAACAAGGTTAGCGATTTATATGTTGGTAAATCAGTGTGAATCTTACAAATGAACTTTATATAATTCAGTTAATGTTGTTTATGGGTTTTCACCATCTTCAATTGTGCTTTCACTAGGTCCTATTCAACTGTATTTGGATGATGTAGTTTCATGGTCTTGCTTAGTTTTTTTTCAATGATCGGGAAATCCATTTGCGGCCAATCTTTGGACCAACCGTAGCCTTCGAAACTCGGGGATAATAGGTCTGCCCCCTACCTTCTTCATTTAAATACCGGGCTTAGTTTGCATGACACAGGGCTCGAACCTGTGAACTAAGTTAGAAGCCCCACAACCTTTGCCACTTGAATTAAGCCCGGGGGACATGAATCTCTATTAGTGGTCTTGCTTAGGTTGCTAGCTCACTGGTAGCTTCATCACTTTATACCCTTCTTTTACTTCTCCTCTTCTGCTAAAATGTTTTATAGTACTTAATGCCATGAAGCTTATCTTATTTTTTGCCAAAATTAGGTTGTTCATAAATTTGAAAAGCATAATCTACTCCTATACTGATAGCTTGCATATCTATCTAATGAGAATAGAGATTGCTTCTTGAAAATGCTTATGCATCAATTAGATGTCCATTGGCTCCATATCCTTTTTTAATCTCCCATTAACCAATTGATTCCCTCTTTCTCCCCCATCCCCTACAAGACCTTCTAATTCCAAAATAAAATATTAGCAAAGGGGAAACAAGGTATATAGCCTTGTTCTTCTTTTTGAGTAACCTTTCATTCTGTTAATGACACATGTGAACTCTTTTACTATTATTCATAAGTAGTTCTATTTGTTGGTGAATTCCCTTTAACAATTGCCTAACAGGTACATTGAAGTACATCTGGCTTATATGTGTGGCGATATGAGTCTATGACCACTTTCTAGTCCCCCCCAATTTCATAGTTCATTGACTATTGAAGCTTAATTACAAGAATAACTATACCTAAATTCAAAATAGTTGGGATAGGCTAGTGAAACCTCAATAACCATTACGCTTCATTTGGTCCCTTTTCATTTTGATACTCAAGAATTTGTTGGTTAGGACAAACTACCTTTCTAATACTAAGGAAATCGTTTTTCACCATAATCCATACGGTGACATATAGTTTTTACCAACTAAATGCTATCAACAACGATTAGATTTTCATCATAATTAGTTGGTATCTTTATATGGATATGCTGCTTCCATTGTGTTCTTTACCTTTCTAAGTCGATGCGGATTTTAAGAGGTTATATGTCTCCTCAGAAAACTTACCGATGTGTGATTTTAGGTCTAATGTGTCCCTGTTTTGCACTTTCAACTTTCATATCAGACCGGTGCATTTCTAGGTTTATGTAGGATATGACCAAAAATATCTTTGGTGACCTGACCTTATCCTCTTTGTCATCAGTGTGTTCTACATGCACCTTCTGTCAGATTGGTCATTTTTAGTCTTGTCTAATGTGGTATGGTTACACTTTTTTTTAATAAGATAAAAGTACTTCATTAGAAGAATAATACCGAGAAGGTACCAAAAAGTTTATAAGGAATGACTACAAACTCTTATAAACATCCATATGTTTACAACATTCACTTTACAGATATCTTGGGCCTCAGAGGTTTTAACTTTCATATACATATAATATTAATACTCTTAAAGTGGTTCCATAAAAGTTACCTTTTACTTTGGTAGGTATCTTTATGTCATATAACACTCCCTTAGCACTACTAATAAAGTATTAACCCTCTTTATTCACTACAGTCCCAGAACAGAATAATCTTGTGTCATAAGAAAAGCTATTATCCAAATCAAAATTTTCTTTTATTGTTTCCCCTAGCACTGCTCCATTTCAACTGTTACGATTTAATTGTATGTGTTACATCTTCATCTATCATGCCATTCCTAGAAAGAATATGCCTAAATAACTGAATTATTTGCACTTAGGCACAACAACCCCATGTAATC
The DNA here is from genome assembly GCA_018107945.1 of Datura stramonium. Classification (NCBI taxonomy): domain Eukaryota; kingdom Viridiplantae; phylum Streptophyta; class Magnoliopsida; order Solanales; family Solanaceae; genus Datura; species Datura stramonium. The sequence goes on from JACEIK010008918.1 coordinate 2,303, forward strand.
TTACCGCAATTTCATTCTTCTTATGCTGGCTAAACTTGCAGGCATATATTATGTCTTTCTTTCTCTCATTGTAAAACTGTTACTATCTAGAGTGTTTTCCTATAGTTCAAGCTTTTGGTTGGCTCCCTCATTAGTTTCGTCAATTATCTTAGTATGTCTAGAAATGGTATGCACCGTGTACCCTTCTTGTATATTATTGGTTAATTTATCCATAACTTGTTTCTTGGAAACTATGGGTTTCAAGGTAGATTCTTGGTTTAAGCCCACAGTTATGGGAACTTTCTTTACATTTTCTCCCAAAGTTCTACACTTGTGAACCTTTGTTCATTTCCTTTTCTGTTTCAGCACATATGAAATTTTTTCTTCCCAAATGCACCTTTCAAAGGACTATTCTTGACACTCTATCATACTCCCTTCTTTGTGCCAATGAATATCATGTGGAGGTTTTTCTTTCTGTCCCTATAAACTTCTCATTTTCTTTAAAGAAAAAGTATATCCTTTTTTGTAGGCCTATGAGGCTTGGACCCAAACTGGTTTTGCAGTCACATTATAATGTCCTTACGCTCAATCACTTTTTCCCAAATTTGCATTGTATTTCATATACTTAATATCATGCTAGTTTCCGCAGCTTCAAATATTTTGTGGTTCTTATATCGGAACTAAGATATTCTTTCTCTTAGTTGGCGTCTATTTACTCCTTAATATAACATTGAATAGCATGGTAAGCATGCCTTCGGATTACACTGGGTATGTTGTTGTTGTTGTCTGGTAAGCTTGCCACTCCAACTTCTCAAGGTACTTCCAAACCTTTATGCAAATACTATCTGCTCAAGCTTAATTGTCCTTAACATGTCTAAAAGAAGAATGACCTTAAATAAACAAGCTGATTAGACTTGTGACTAGTATCTTGTTTCTTCTTGAGAGACATGCCTTTCTAACCATGCTAATTCATTCTCACGTCTGTACCACTTATAACCAATCAAAGAAAAAGTGTCTACGACTTGTAAAGATGGGGAGACCCTCATATTTATCTCCAAGCAGCTTATGATCTTTTTTGATGCTTGGTAAAAGTTGATGGTTTAAAACATTTTTCCGATGTTATTAATTTTTAAGTCCAAGATACTGTTGAATTCAGATTGATAGATTCAGATTAACAAATAAATTTGCAATTGTGAATCGAAAGAGAAATAAGAGAAAACTCAGCTTGATTATTCCCTCAAGCTATTGGGTTTAAATAGCTAAGTTTACATGTACTAAAAAGGAAAGGAAATCAGTATAAATTAAAACCTAATCAATACAAATCAATACCTAATCAATTCCTAATTGTAATCAGAGTAAATCAAGCTACTTGTTATATTTACATATATTCTATAGAATATTCTTAAGATTCTAACACTCCCCCTCAAACTGGTGCATATAAATTATATGTACATAGCTTGTTACATAAATAACTCGTCTTGGGACCGGCTAGGGACTTGGTGAATATGTCTGCAAGTTGATCACTTGACCGCATGAACTTTGTGACAATGTCTCCAGAGAGTAACTTTTCTCGGACAAAATGACAATCAATCTCTATATGTTTGGTCCTCTCGTGAAACACCGGAATCGATGCAATGTGAAGTGCAGCTTCATTATCGCACACAAGTTCCATTTCTTTAGTATCTCCAAATTTCAACTCCTTCATAAGTTGCTTGATCCATATGAGCTCACATGTTGCCACTGCCATAACCCGATATTCTGCTTCTGCACTAGATCTAGCAACCACATTTTGTTTCTTACTTTTCCAAGATACCAGATTTCCCCCTACTAGAACACAATATCTAGCAGTGGATCGTCTGTCAGAGGGTGACCCTGCATAATCAACATCTGAATATCCAACAATTTTCTCATGTCCTTGGTCTTCGTAAAGTAGTCCTTTCCCTGGAGCAGATTTTATATATGGAAGAATACGAATAACTGCATTCCAGTGACTATCACAAGGAGAATTCAAGAACTGACTTACAACACTAACCGGGAAGGTAATGTCAGGTCGAGTCACAGTCCGGGAATGTCGAGTCACGTCAGATATCCAACTTTCCTACCAAATTTTCTATATCTCCGTGGATCGCTTGCAGGCTCTCGACTCCGGTAGAGCTAATATTCGAATACATTGGAGAATCACAGGCCTGGGCTAACTGGTCATTCCTGCCTCTTCAAGAATATCAAGCATACTTCTCCGTGAAATAACAATTTTTGATTTGGATTGAGCAAACCAATGCCCAAGAAATACTTCAATCGACCAAGATCCTAGTCCAAAGTGCCGGAAAAGGTGATGTTTCAATTTGGTAATTCCTCATCATCATTACTGTGATAACTATGTCATCAACGTACACCACCAAATATATGAACAAACCTGAAATGAGGATAATAAAACAATGTAATCTGTCACTTCACTTCTGCATCATGCCAAACTCCCGAATAACCATGCTAAACTTCCAAACCATGCTCGAGGAGACTGCCAGCCATAGAGTGCTCGTCGTAGTCTACACGCCATGTTACTAGACTCTCCCTGAGCAACAAAGCCGTGTGGTTACTCCATATATACCTCATCTTCGAGATTTCCATGAAGAAAGACATTTTTAATATCCAATCAAAGAGAGAAGCCAATGGCTTGGTCAAGAGCTATGGATAAAAAGAGACGAATAAGCAATTAGCTACGTGGAGAAGGTATCACCATAGTCAAGACCAAAATCATGTATAACCTTTGGCCACTAACAGCCTTTTAGCGATCAACTGCTCACCTGGGGCCAACCTTCACCGGTGTATACCCAACGACAACCAATCAGACTTACATGGAGATAGAGAAACAAGCTCCCAAATACTACTAGAGTTTAAGGGTGACATATCCTCACCATGCTTTGTCAAGCAAATGATGAAAGAGCTTCTTCGTAGTCTTAGGAATAGACACGATGATAAGATGATACAAAGGCGTACGGGACTAGACAAACAATGATAGCTCAAACAAGTATAGATAGGACGAGGGTTACGAGTAGAGCGAATATCTTTTCAAGTGGCGTGAAGGACTCTATGACAAGTCCTCAAGAGGGCAAGGATTCTCCGGGTGGCGGCGTGAATCATCCGGACGTGGACGACGATGATAAGTCAATAGCTATGAGGTGCAAGTTGGTGGAAGATAGTTGTACGTGACGTGGAAGGATAGATTATGGTAGGATCCTAAAAGATGGAACTGGTAGTAATTCTTTAGAAATGCCTAATTATTCGCCAGAGAGGATAAAGTAGGTTGACTTTCAAAGAAAGTAACATCAAGACATAACATATCACGAGGTGAGGAGAAGCACCGATATCCCTTGTACCCTTGAATAACCGAGAAGACACATTTAAAAAAGCAACAGGAGCCAACTGGCCAAGCTCGGAGCGAGATAATGGACAAAACATGTGCTCCCAAAGACACGTGGTGGAATAGAAAACAAGGTTAACTTAGGAAACAAAACAGAGTGTGGAACTTGATTTTGGATAGCAAGAGAAGGCATACTAAGCATCAGGGATAACGAGACGAGCACTTCATCCCCCAAAAACGCAATGAAACATTTGATTGTATAAGCAGGTGGTGCATAAGAAGCCAACAATATGTGATTTTTCCTTTCTCGCTACCCCATTTTTATTGAAAGGGAAAGGTAAGGACAAGATGTTTGATGAATAATGCCACGGGAAGACAACCGTTGAAATTGAGAGGGATAAATATTCACGTGCATATCACTACAAAGTGCGAACTAAAACACCCAAGTGATTTTTGTATATCCGCACAAAAAGTTTGAAATGTGGAAAATAATTCGTAACGACATCTTTTATTAAGAAAATCCAAGTACACCCTTGAAATCCATCACGAAAGTAACAAAATACTTAAAACCCAACGTAGAACTAACCCTACCAGACCCTAAAATATCGAACGACCAACAAAAAGAGACTCGCATGACATAGACTACGCGAAAAGAAGCCAGTGTGCTTCTAATTGACACGACTCACAATCTAACTTAGACAATTTTGACAAACTAGGTACCATCTTATGAAGTTTAGATAAACTAGATGTCCCGCTGGTTCATGGATTAACTGAGAGTCTGAGACCGAACAAACCGTAGTGGGACTGGTGGGCAAGAGGTAATAAAGCCCATCAAACTCACGCCGCCAATCATACTCCCCATACCGAGGTCCTGTATAACAAAGAAGTCATTAAAAATAAGATGAAACAATTTAAGGACTAGCCAAACGCATCAAGCTGATGTATCTAAAGCGGGCAACTAGTGGACAAAAAGAATATTATGCGCAGTCAAGGGAAGTAAGGGTTTTGTTTCGACCAACTCCGATTGCCCTAGTCCGAGAACTAGCTGAAGCAATCCCATGCCCGGGAAGGGATCACAGTAATTGATATTAGTCAATAAAGATTTGTTACTGTAATGTGGCCGAAGCCGAGTCCATAACCCAAGGGCCAAGTGTGGTGTGGACTCCGTGAGATACAAACACAGGATACGGGCATGGAGAGCAACTGGCTATCACGGAGACACCGCTACTACTGACATCAAGAACGCCATTGTATTCTACTTCGTATAAAGAAAAAGTTGACTGTTGGATTACCAATGGATTCGCCGAGCAAATACGAGCATTCTTAGCTTTATCATGGAGAGAATAGCACACATCACGTGGTATGACCCAATTTGTTACAATAGCCACATCTTGCCGAGGTTCCCAGCGACCTCCATATCGATTTCCACCGAGACGAGAACGAAGACTCGATGTAGTATCACCTGGGATGACTAGACGACATAGGTGGTGCTAGTCGCAAATAATCGAGCGATTGTGTCATCTATCAGTGGACAAGAAGCAGCCAAAATTTGATCTCGCATTGACTCAAGATCAGATGGAAGTCCAGTGTAACAACTAAAAACAGAATACTTGCTCCAATTGTTTTTCAACAATTTGGAGTTGCGGGTATCAACTCATTAAATCCCTTCCATAATCAGTCAACTCGCTCCAAGACAGGTATTACACATCCGAATCCTGCTTTTTAAGATTAGTCAACCGAGAAATAACATTATAAAAATGAGAGATGTCATTTGTGTATAGCCCACGAGCCTTTTCCCAAACCAAGAAGCAGGTTTGGAATGGTCGGAACAACGACATCAACTTTGAATCAATAGAATTTCCATAATATACTACACAATTGAGTATCAATCTTCTCCCATTCTCCCTTCTCTTTTTCACCAACATCCTTAGCCTGTTTAACCAAGTGGTCCTAAACCCCTTGTCCCTTGCACCATAGCTGAACAGAGGAAGACCAAGATAAGTAGTTTGCACTACCTATCAAGGTTCAGTGGTGATGGATTGGTTGAGGTTACTTGAAACTACAGGTTTAGAACTAAAAATAGATGAACTGAGGGACATAATGTAGATGTTACCGAATCTGGAAATTCTGCTATTTGCAGAACGTTAGAAGCAAACAGTTGCCGGAATCTGGAAAACAGAAACAGTCGCTGGAAAAATCAGATCTGGTCGGAATCTGGAAAACAAAAACAGTCGCCGGAAAAATCAGATCTGGCTGGAATCTGGAACATAGAAACAGTTGCCGGAATTTGACAGCTCCGATTGGTGCGTGAGATGGCTGGTGGTGGCGGAGCTGACTGGGTTTTGCTCGCGCCGGTGGTCCGAGTATTAAAAAGAAATAAGTTTGAAATTTCTCTTCCAATGTTTCTGGCCTTAACCAGGCTCTGATACCATGTGAATTGGAAGAGAAATAGGAGAAAACTCAGCTTGATTATTCCCTCAAGCTATTGGGTTTAAATAGCTAAGTTTACATGTCCTAAAAAGTAAAGGAAATCAGTATAAATTAAAACCTAATCAATACAAATCAATACCTAATCAATTCCTAATTATAATCAGAGTAAATCAAGCTACTTGCTATATGTACATATATTCTATAGAATATTCTTAAGATTCTAACAACAATATCATTCACCGTGTATTCTTTGCTCTCACCTACAGTCTGGTTGCGAATAGAAATTGGAAGGATGTATTTGTGCTCAAGGGATGGGGTAACTTTTGAATCAGCAATGTTACGCTGCTAATATATGGAAAATTATACCTGGTGGGAGGTTACGCTGGACTTAGTTTTTTGTTTATGAAGTAAATATTTGCTGATGTGGACTATATGGCTTGGTATAGCAGGGATAGATATGCCCATGATGCTAAGTAATAGCAGGGATAGATATTCCCATGATGCTAAGTATCAGAATTTGATCTCCTTTTGCCTTCTGGATACTTTGGATTGATCAGGCTATAAGTTATCCATTTCTTTTTCTTCTAGGTGGAAGAAAATGTTAGTGCTGGTATTAAATGAAATTTGATTATCTGAGATGGACATATACCAAAGATTGACTGCTTGTTATTGTCATAGATTAATCTAAGTATATTAAATCTAATGATACCAAATGAAATTCCTTAAACTGAGTCAAGATGTGACACGTGAATCTTTTTTACAACAATGATATTTGACAAACCCCGTTATGAATGTTGTTATCATTTACTAATAAAAAAATTGTTGTCAATTTTATCTTTCTGTAATTCACTGTTGACATTGACAGCAATGATGCTAAACCAAGCAGAAAGATTTGACATTATGAAATGTCGGTTTGAATTAGGTTCCACTTGCTTAGAACCACTTCTGGAATTGGTTTTACCTCATAATGGATGAATGAGTATTTTGGAAAAATATAGGCGTAGCTTACTTCTTTTTTCCTTTTTTGTTGCTCGTCTATCTCTCCCTTCAGGGCCATAGGAAAAGCAAATTTTGTCATCATGCAACTTCAATTGACATCTCGGGGGGTCAAATGTCTGAAAAGTAACTGAGGGTAATGAAGTTGCTCATGTTGATGGAGTTAAATTAAACTGATTAGAAGCTGAAAGGTTGAGAAAAATATAAAGTAGAATACAGTAGTAAAAAGAAAATAATACTGAACAAAAACAAAAGGATAGTGCAATAGTAATTTGCAGTACTTGGTGACGGCATTCCTAGTGGATCAGATAGCACTTCCTGGGGTTTTCCTTTAGGCATATCAATATTTTAGTTGGAAATGTCTTATTGATATCTGTGAGTTGTGCATCCTGTCTTCGTAAACTATTTGCATTTCCCTCTGATATCTTTTCTGCAATCACCTGATTGAGTGTATGATATCTTTGTTTTGAGGTTTTTTTTAATATTGTGCATTACCAGTATCCTGATATTCATTGAAAGATTACTGATAAATTATCAGTTAATGAGTTCTTCTTGTTTCCTTTCAGGGGAGAGCCAAAATGTTGGTATAGCGTGCCTGGAAGTGAAGCCCAAGCTTTTGAGAAGGTCATTCAATGAATACTTCCTGTCCTGCATTAGTGTCATGGCCTTTCTGTGTATTAGTGCAAATTGTGGCTAGTAAAGTTAAAACATCTCTCTTTTACTGTGAATGAAAATTTGGCGCAAATACATGTTGACCCAAGTTCTTGATATTTGAATGTTGGGCTTTTAGGAGATTTTAGTATAATGATTGCTTTGTGCTTTTCTCAAATGGGTTTTTGGAAGACTGTTGACTAAAGCTGAGGCAAGTGTAGAGTTGTTGGAAATATTGGTGTTCTTCATTCATACTATTTGGATCTTCAATTTTATGGATTTAAATAATCTATATAAAAAGTTCAATTTTATGGATTTAAATAATCTATATAAGAAGTAAATTACCTTGTAATTCCATGTATAAATGAATGTGTTCAGGTTCAGTTATTCTAGCATGTTAAGTTGATAGATGTAGAGCATAGCTGAAGTCATGCTAAACCCACAGGTACCTGATGACTAATTATAGTGACATGATTAACCAACATTTTCATGCTTTTACCAGAAGGTGCTTCGGAAGATGTTAGTAACCTCTATTCATTTGGGTGTAAGTTTAGTGTCTGCTGTCTAGGTAGTGTTAAGAAAATTGTTGCATATTCTTTTATTACATTTGGCATAAAGAGATTACTTTTCCACGATCCTTGATACATTGCGCCATAGCAAGTTATTATCCTATTTTAACCACCAAAGAAGTGATAAAAGACTACTTTATTGCTGTTGTCAATTAATTTTTATCAGTGTTTATAAATGGTTTTTATGTGTAGATTTCCCTTGTAAATTTCAAAATGGACTTTTTTCTTTTGACATATTCAGCTGGTAGCTGTCCTGTAACTTGTAATTTTTCTGCAGGTAATGCGTAATAGCCTACCCGATCTGTTTGATGCGCAACCAGATCTGTTATTTCAGCTTGTAACCATGCTGAATCCACGTGTGCTGCAAGAAAATGGGGTTCCTGTTTATAATGTGTTACAGGTTTGTTCTGGGACTTATTACTCAGATCTTGCTCCTGTTCTGCTCGGTCTTTTTCCATTGTATTTTTCTGGTAATTCTTTCCAAAATTATGGACAATGTCATGATACTGCATTTGAGTCTTTCTTTTTGTAAATATAAGAACATGACAATAAGGAGAAAAAAAGGAGAGTTTCTCATATGAGTTCTCTTCTTTTTTACGGAGCCAAACTCTGTTTTCGTTACCAAACTTACATTCAACTATCATATGAGCAGGACGTAGGAGTATCTACTTTCTATAGATATTGTAGCTTAGGGTTTAGTTGAGAAACTAGGAAAATAGGTTTTCGTATTGAATTGAAAGTTGGTACCAAAATTATCTTTCCATGACTCAAATACCACACCACAAAATAGCGTAATAAGAAAAATGTGGCAGCACTCCTATGCCACCCACCACAGATGCAGTCCAATATCAGGATTTACGAGGGGTATCACACCAGTACACTGTATTAAAACCTTTTTGACTTAAAAATCTCTTTTTCTAGGGCTCCATGTCAAAGAGCGGTGCACTTATAGGAATCTACTGGTATTCTGAAGCTGTTTAGTTTGATAGAACCCGAAGATTGCATAACTGGTGAGGAATAAGTAGGTGATAAACAGCTGGGATTTTGTCTTTACACCACTACATCTTACGTTTAGTGTATACTTTTTTGAGAATGATTTTTTTTTTGAGAATGTATACTTCCGAAAACAACTTTTGGTATATTCTTTGAAACTTGTCTTGTCTTGTCTTTGGCCTCCAAGCTTCATTGCCAAAGGTGCAGGTGATCCCTCAAACCCATTAGAATTTGGTTGTCTTGAGCCTTGGGATTGCCTAAATACTACATCATTACGACAAGGATGCTATTTACATGATCTATGCTGTAGGAGCCTAATTGTTGACAGTGGTCATACATTTGGGACCATACTTATAAGTAACACAATTTTTTTTCCTCTACTGGTCTATAGTACCTAATATGTGGGAGAAATGTGCTCTTGAGACTTTGNTTGGTATAAGAATTCAATTCAAACACTGTTTAGCAGCTAAAGACAACAATCTTGAGACTTTGGTCTAGTGGTAAGAGCGCAATGTCTAATGTGTGTTGGGCATATGTCATGGGTTCAAATCCTGCTGCGGACAAAAACTTGGTATTTGATTGGAGAATGGTTGCGGGTAGACCCATAATCCACTGAGTTTCTAAAGCGTTTGGCCCCGACACTTAAAAGATTTCTCTGTTATAAAAAAATGTGGGAGAAATGTTATAGCCTTTAATACTAAGAAAAGTAGGGTTTTTTATTTTTGTCAATAAAGTAAGAAAAATAAAATTCTGATGAAGCTCACAAGCAAATGCTCAGAGATCTTCAACAAATTATAAAGATATATTGTGATTAGGCTTTAATAGCAGCAGGAGCTCAATGAGCCATCCCCTAAACAGTACTTACGAATTACGATCCCCTTCATGACAGTCATTCCAGGAGTAACTGAATTTTAAGCTTTTCCTGTTTTGCGCTTTTCATTTATGTGGCTTGTATTTGCTTGTTTACTTGTTGCAGGAGCCCGGGGACTTTATTATTACCTTTCCCAGATCGTATCATGGAGGCTTCAACTGTGGTGAGCCCGGATTTTTTCCTAATTCATCTCTGATTTGGAAAAAAATCCGAAGGGTTTCATTCTTCTTCAAATGCCTAGTCATGATGGATGCAGCTCTCTCCTGTAGTCTTACCTGCATCTTGAAATTGCAGGCTTAAATTGTGCTGAGGCTGTCAATTTTGCCCCTGCCGACTGGTTACCTCATGGCGGTTTTGGAGCAGAGCTTTACCAACTTTATCGCAAAGCTGCTGTTTTGTCTCATGAAGAGCTGCTCTGTGCAGTAGCCCAGGTTTGTATCCTTGTTCCCTTTGCCATTTTAATATTGGAGGTTCCAATTAGGAGAAATATAATAGGTGACTCCTTCCTTTGGAACCCCACCACTCAAATCCATGGTATGCTGTGGACTATGCTATACTCATTCCTCTTTTGCCCATGGATGTAGAAGGCTGCTCTTTTGCATGCTCTATGTGGGGGCCTTCGTATCTAGGACTAGTTACTCATGTTTTTGTATTCTTTCTTTTGTGCTATTGTGATTTCTTCTCATTTTCCTAAGCCTTGCCAGGCAGAGTTAATTGGTACATGTGCTGGTGGGAGGTAGTTGCTACCCTGTTGAATAGTCGAGGTGCAACTAAGCTGGCCCAGACTCCACCGTAATTTAAAAAAATGTTATTTGTTGATTCATTTCCAAGTGGGTGGGATTACCCTTTGGTACTTCAATTCCACATCACCAATGGATGGTGCAGTAAATTTTGTGACATAGCTGTTAGACTGCTTTCGTTGCTCACAATATTTTCAAAGTTTTCTACCGGAACTTACGCTATGATGCTTTTCCCGATGATCTTTTGTTTTCATATTTTCATTGCTTTGTATTCGTAGATAACTTTTCCATGCTTCTATGCATCTTTAAATTTTAGTCTGCCAATTTAAAAAATTTCATCACCTTGCAGAGTGAATTTGACAGCAAGGCAGCACCTTACTTAAAAACAGAATTGGTCAGGGTCTATTCTAGAGAAAAGTCTTGGAGAGAGCACCTTTGGAAAAATGGCATTGTCAATTCTTCTCCCATGCCGCCTCGTATGAAGCCTGAATTTGTGGGCATGGAAGAGGTACTTTAACTTTGATGTTGCTTCTTGAATTTTTGACTATGAATGTGTTCTGAAGTGTTTTTCACAAATTTTACCTGGTTTTATTTGAAGGATCCTACATGTATTATATGCCAGCAATATTTGTATCTTTCTGCTGTGGCATGCAGCTGTGCACCATCATCTTTTGTTTGTCTTGAGGTAAGCATTGTTCATATATGCGGAAAATACATTAATTTCCTCGTCTCTCCATTTCTTATATGTCATCTGCTTTTGTGAGTTCTGTCTATAGAATGTTACTCTGGTCAAACTGAAGCTAACTTTAGCTGATTGTAGAAGCACAAAATCATCTTTCCTTGTAGGTTGTATATTCTAGCATCTAGGAGGTTAGGACATTCTCAGTATTGTAGGTTGTATATTCACATCATTATGCAGCATAATGTTCTAATTTATCAATTTCAGAGCCTAAAATGAATTGTGTAGTTCTTTTTGCTTTTGATGTGGGTTGTTCTGGGACGGGGAGGCGTAATTAGCAATTACACTGCTGAATGCTCTACTGTACTGCGATTGGCATTGAGTGTAATCGTTGAGCACTTATGCCATATTTAGTCGTAGCCTGTTATGTTCTTTGTCATCAATTTTGGTGCTTGATTATGCTTTCTTGACTTACTATGAGTTTTACTTGCAGCACTGGGAACATCTGTGCGAATGTAAACCGCAAAAGCGTCGACTCCTTTTTCGTCATACCCTCGCTGAATTGAATGATATGGTGCTTATTACTGATAAAAGTAATCATGAAGGGGCTGCAAAAAATATCAGAGGGCAACTTCTGTCGTCCGACAATCCACCTGCTTTGTCAAAAAAGGTTCTGATCATCACTTTCATTCAATATGGGACCTTTTCTTGGTCTATTGTCTTGTTTTTATTACTCCATTTGATTCCCTTGTTTTCTGGCCTAGTGGATATCACAACTTGCTTTTCGGACCCTCTCTTGTCACTTGATACTTTGAGATGTGACATCTGCAGTCTGTTTCTTGCATTTTCGTGATACAGTGTGTTATATAGCTAATGATAAGAAATAGTTCTTGTTAATATGTGGCTTGTGCAAAGTTATAAAGTGATAGCTGCTTATTGGCTCCAATCAATGGCCAAATGTAGATAAAAGGTGGCTGTATCACACACATGCAACTTGCTGAAGAATGGATTAAAAAGTTCAGTAAGCTCGTCCAGAATCCTTATTCTTCAGATGCTTATTGTCGTGCAATAAAGGAAGCCGAACAGTTTATGTGGGCTGGTCATGAAATGGATCCAGTGAGATTTCAGCCATTTCATTTTCTATAAATTATTAGTCCTTAGATTTTATAACTGTCTTCACTAAATGTCTATATGTCAAATGGGGTTTAGGTAAGAGATTTGGTGAAGAAGTTGATTGATGCTCAGAGTTGGGCTCAAAATGTCAGGGACTCACTCTCTAAAGTAAAATCTTGGATGTCTGATCACAATAGTGATGTAGTGAAGGTGCAGATGGAAGTTGTTGACAATTTGCTCAGTTTAAACCCCGTACCCTGTAATGAACCTGCACATCTCAGATTGAAGGTGAAATACATTTTTTTCCTGACCTCCTTTATATACAATTCAATTTTGCACTGGGTCTATTAATCCGAGAATGCTTTGTGTACAGGATTTCCAGAAAGAAGCGAGCCAGCTGACTCTGGAGATTGATTCTGTTCTTTCATCATGCTCAAATGTACTTGTAAGCCAGTACATTCACCTTGTTGATAGTTTTCTAAGTATAGTGTGGTTTGATATTCTACGTATCCTTAGTATTCTTTGTTTTTTTGTTGCTGCTGCTGTGCTGCATTAGCGAACAGAATATGCCAGGAGCTAATGCTGTTCTTTGAGAATTTTAGTTCAGTTTAGGGTATAATTTCAGGCTTTTGTTATGAAATTTGTGGCTAATATAGTTCTATGCTCCCCCCTCCCGCACCCCCCAAAAAAAGGAAAAAAAATAAGATAGGGGGATGTCTAATTTCTGAACATTTTATCTTCCTTTTACGTCTGTCATTTCGTACTTTTTACATTTTTCGATTGTTTGGAAATGTCTCGTCTTCTTTCCTTTGAGGTTTGGAAGTGTTGCTCATTCTGTTCTCTTATGTTTGTTAATTATTGCTTCATTGCCTTTTCAGGTATCTGATTTGGAGGCGTTGCACTCCAAGACTGTAGATTGTCCCATCTACATAAAAGGAAGTGAGGAATTGTTGCGCAAGCTGTCTTCAGTTAAGGTATACCTTCTTATTTTGCAAGTTTTACGTCTTATATATTGTTGATAAAGGTTACCAGGCTGATGTTGGCATGTTGCCAATTTTTATGTTTTAGTAACATTGACACATGTAATGCCTCCTTATTTTTTCCTAGAGAAAACACACTGAGTCAAATTAAAGGAATTAAAGAAGATTGGGAGAAGGGAGGAAAAAAAAGAAGACAACCCTTTTTCTGTCAACAAGATCTTTTGCTTAGAAAAATAATAATACATAAAATAGAAGACAAAACCCCTGAAGTTTGGTTCTTTTGTTAAAAGAAAAGATTCTGGTTGTTTTTGTTGGGCTATGTACAAATAATATCATGAAGTAGCCTTTTGTCTCACTGTAAATGCAATTGACTGTAGAAAAGAGGATCAGCATGTTAGGATTGTCCTTGTGTTCCAACTGGTCAATCGTTACTTTTCCTCAGATTCCTACCGGCACTTTCAGTTGCCACTTTTTCTTTGATTTCTGGTCTTTGTTGTTCTTTGTGCAAAACTTGGAAGTTATCACTGGAAAAGTTATAAGATCTTATGAGGTGAAAAAGATGATAAATGCTTGTCAGTGAAGATAGTATTACTTTTAAAGGTCATTCTTGAAGATAGTAGTATTGTTATCAAAGAACTGGGAGTTATAGCGTTTCAGTGCATGTACAAGCTTGTTAAAGGTTTTCTCATAGGTCATGCTGGCTTTTACTGTGAATGAGATAGTAAAAGTTAAGCCCCAATTAGAAAGACGAGCTTTAATGACATGGAGAAATTAAGAAAGTAAAAACAAAAGATAAAGTTTGAGAATTTTTTTTATGTTGATTATGTTGGCATAAGAACCAGCAAATATTTTCTTTCCCGCAAAGACTCGTTTACATATCCAAATTGTAAAAGCAATGAGAAGAAAACCCACCTGGGGTCAATCAGTGCAGCTTTTAGGGTTCTCTTTTTTCTTTTTTATATTCTCCTTCAAGGATGATATGAGCAAAAGATTATGAATTTGATCTGGCTATTTAGTTTGAATTTGACCAGGATTGGCCTGTTCTAGAAAGATCATACAGGTCTGCTCCCTCACATACAAAAAGCAATCAATCCACGGCTTCTGAGCATTCAATATCAAAAATTTTCCGCTTCAGCTTTGCAAACCAGACCAACACATCCTTTCCATTGGTAGCTGTTATAATACTGTAGTTTTTTTTCTTCTTCCTAAGAATAGACTCCTGTACAGACTTACTGGACGATGTAAGAATATCTGATGACTTGATTCAGCCTTATCATAAAAAGAAAAAATGATGAGTGATGTCCTAAGTCAGTGGATAATCCCCATGGGAGGCAATTAGCTCTGGAGATGGTCTCCATTTTCCAGTAGTGCACTTGTTAGAATGCAGATAGTTAAATCTTCAAAAGATTTTTCTTAAAATGTCTATACAAGAAAAAGGAATTGGTAAGTACATTATGCTTTTCGTCTGTTAAAAGAAAATAAAAGTGAAGTATCCTTTTGGCATGGTTTCGCACTGATTCACCTCAGCACAATTGAATTGTATTCAAGGACACAATTTAAATTCAATTTAGAATTACCTCTGCAACCCATGAAATGCGCTGTATTTACAGATTCAACTGGAAGTGACACACATTCACTTGAGATGCTTTGGGTGCATGGCAACTGCTATCTGAATCACCTTTTTCTGTTTCAAATGTCTTATCAACTTTGTATCTTCTTGCTGGTAGGATTGTAAATTAATTCAAAGGATAGCTCTGTATGATGTGATTATTCCCTTGTGGTGAATCGTCATTTGCTGCCTCAATCTTCAGAAATAGAATGGGTTCTGCTTTATAATCTCACATATTGAGCTTTTCAGGCTTGGGCTGAAAGAGTAAGGAAGTGTGTGTCTGAGACTTCTGCTAGAGTCGAGGCGGATATTCTGTACAAACTAGAGAAGGAGGTGATCTTTTTATCTTTGCTTTCAGTGATGCTGTCTTTCTTTTTGGGATTATTCGTTTTGTGATAGAAAGTTTTGTGATTATTCTATTCCTTTTCTTTGTTTCCAGAATTTAAGCCTTCAAGTGCAACTTCCTGAAGCTGAAATGCTCCTAGATTTAATTAGACAAGTTGAATGTTGTCGATCTCAGTGCTGTGAGATGTTGAAGTGTTCTCTCAGTGTCAAGGTTGTTCCTACCTTGTCATAGTTTGAATAGTGTTGATGGAAGTAGAACATGGCATAACATTTTATGTTGTACAGGAACTTGAATCGCTTCTCAACAGATGGGATGGTTTTGTGGTTAACATTCCAGAGCTTGAACTTCTGAGACAATATCATAAAGATGCTGTGTCTTGGATAGCGCACGCTAATAATATTCTATTGGGCATCAGTGAAAGGGAGGATCAAGAAACTGTAGCTCATGAGTTAACTTGCATTCAAAAGGATGCATCATTGCTTAGAGTTAAAGGTTTGGAAATCTCAAGTCGATCTTTTGTTTACTAGTTGTGATCTAATGCAAATATCTATAATATTTCTCTCGCTTCTGACATAGTTGAGGAGCTGCCTTGTGTGGGTATTGAGCTAAAGAAGGCTCGCTGTAGGGTAAAGGCTCTGAAGGTAATTGGAGTGGTCATTCTGTTCCTATCACTTTCTGTGGATCGTTGAGTTATATTTTCCGCGTTCTTATCATGTTCATTTCTATTTTCCCTTTTTCTTTCTTGTTTAGTTGATTCTTTTTATGGTTTATGACTGCTTTGGCGTCTATTTACTTACACTTGCCTATAGTAATTCATCATTCATTTCGATATTTTGGTCTCGTAAATCTCTAGTTCCTTTCTCTATCTTAATTTTCTGAAATTCTTCTTTCATACAGGCACTTCGTTGCAAAATGTCCATGGATTATATTGAGCAGCTGCTGATGGAGGCTAGCATGTAGTATTGCGATTTTTTCTTTACTAAATGATTGTATTGAGAAACCTATTGTTCATCCCATTTGATATGTGAATATATCACCAGATTGCAGATTGAGAAAGAGAAGTTGTTTGCTGATGTTTATGAGGTAAAAACAATTGCTGTATCTTTAGAGGAAAGAGCCAAGCGCGTCCTTGAAAATAAGGAAGAAATATCTGAATTTGAGGATGTTGTAAGGTGTTGCCTCCTTCCCTCATTTAGTTATTGCTTCGCGTTTCTTGTGTGTGCTTGTGTACTTGTTCCGCTTCCCATCTAATATTTATATTTGCATAATAATTAGGGCTTCAGAGGAGATATTTGTGATACTTCCTTCTCTTGATGAAGTGAAGGATGCAGTATCAATGGCCAAGTCTTGGCTATCTAGGTCACAGCCCTTTTTATCGCGTGATTCTATGGCACTTGGCTCAAGTCCTTCTCTTGAACTTGAGACTTTGAAGGTTAATCACTTGCAAACTCTGCCTTTATGAAATATACCGAAGCTCTTACATCCTTTGTTGTAATTTCTGCAGATATTGGTATCAGAATCTAAGCTTCTGAAGCTATCTCTGAGAGAATCATTGATGATTCAGAGATTGCTTGATACTTGCACCAGGTGGGAGCAGGATGCCTGCTCTGTGTTGCATGATACAGAGTGGCTGTTGAATGTCGAAAATATGGATGATGAAATATTGAGCAGACTTAGTAAAATTGAAAAACAAATTCAAGCTATAGACTCAGTTGTAGAAGCAGGTCATGGTCTTGGTTTCAAGTTTGATATCGTTCCAAAACTTCAAGATGCTTGTTCTACTCTTCGTTGGTGCTTTAGGGCTCTATGTTTTGCTACTGCAATTCCAACACTTGAGGTAATTAATTGTCTCATAAGATTTCTGTTCTACATATAGAGAGATAGATCTGGAATTGCATTGTCGTTTCGTCTCTTCTCGTTATGGCTGTGCATGCACTCCTTACTAAGGGGTAAATAGATGTGATTTTACAAGTTTTTTCGGGGCTTCTTTTGGTATTCAGAGCCTAAATATTTGTTCCCGGTCCCATATTCTGCTTCTGGTATCACCCATATTCAAGGATCAATAGTTCTAAGACCTATTAGTCTGTCATCACTGTGGATTTTAAAAGTTCACAGTGTGAATTTAGTTATTGATGGTTATTTATTTGGAGCACAATTCTCTTTCAACTGGCTTGCAAATTTACATGGTATATATCTTTGGTTCATGTAAATCTGCCTAAGTTTCTAAACTACAGGCAGTGGTATAATTGGAGCACCATTCCTGGTTCATCCCTTGTCCTTTTGTATGTTAGCAAAACATAAAATTGTAAACAATTAGCTATGTTGTTGACATGAAGATGGTAGGTCACTTAGTGAAGCAACTCCTCATTCGAGAGTATCACTAGTGTGACTGCATATGACACCCTAAGCCCTTTGCCCATTTCTTCTTTCTTCATATGCTTGCCAACAACCATGCTTTTTAGGAGCTTAGGACCTTTTCTTTTTATCTTTTGTGGGTTATCAGTTGGTTTTTCTTCTTTAGCCCCTAATTTGGCACATCAGACTTTTTCTCTATGATTAAAAAGAACTTTTGGTTCAGTCTCTCCACATGTAAGCCTTTTAATTCCATAGTTTGTCTTACCTCCATGTAATGTCTTTGTTGCTTTTATGGTGCACCTGGTTAAGACATTTTCTTACTGTTCATCTGTCCCTCTTAAACGGATGGTGCATGTGCTTAAGTTATTTGTTAACATTGCTGTAGGAAGTCAGAACGAATTTGGAGATTGCGAGCCACCTTCCTATCATGTATACAACTTGCAGTTTGTGTGTTGCCTTAATTGATTGGGTGAATTGGCTTAATAGAGCTTTGGAAATCTCCATTCAATCTACTGTTGGAAGATCCAACTTAAATGATGCTGAAGAAGTTCTCAGACAGTATCAGGTACTTTTTCATCCAATTTCTATAGCCTTTATGGGGATTTATTCCCTCGTTTGTGTTGGTATTTTGATGTTACTACTATTTGAACTTATATTCTACTTATCCTCGTTATGCGTGAAATTTTATATTCTGTATTTGGTGCCTTCGTGCTGCAGAACATTCGTGTCTCATCTCCTGCAATGATTAGTCAGCTTCGGAAGGCTATTGAGAAACACAAGTAAGTGCCCCAGTGATATAGATTCCATGTGTGTGGGGTGTCTATCTGCTTCACATTTTCATTATGTCCAAAAATAGCTTCTTCAGCTACTATCCAGTGTGGTATTGGAGAGACCTGAATTTTCTCCATGTTGTTTAGAAATAATACTTCATACTATAGGTCTGATATCTCTTACTATAGGTAAATTATCTTATGCTTCTTCAGTTTTCTTTTCTTGGACTCCTCGGGGGAATTCATGTAAGCATCAATTTAGCTCTTTTGAGAAACTAGCACTATCTGAGAGGTTGTTTAGTTCCGTGCTACTCTCTACATTCTTCCCACAATTTTCACTATTTTCTGATGTAATAGTTGTTACTTTTTGATCAAGAATTATAATTATAATAATAATAACTATTATCTTATTTAGTCTCTTGCTTCTACTAAAGGTTGGGTTAGGATTCCAGTTGGCATTCATGAAAATTTAGGACCGTTCTCCATTTATGAAATTTTTTGCATAAACCTACTGCACCACAATCCCTTTACATACCCTTTCTACCCTGCCTGGTAAAAGAAACTATAGGAAAAATTCAAGTATCAGAAAGCAATGACAAGTGAATGAAAGGATAAGTGAGAAGATAATTGTGTACAGAGTTCCAAAGTAATAACGGGAATGGCTATAGCAGATGAAACTATGTCTTGGTAGGGAATTATTTGGCATATTGACATCAGAAACCCCTCGCAGAACACAATGCCATATCTATCTTTTTTATCTTGTTTGCTTTTCGCCAATTCTTTTTTTTAATTAATTTTAAGGATTTTTCCACTTACAATTTAAATTTTTGCAGCTCATGGCTGGATCAAGTGCATTTATTTTTTGCCCTTAACTTTAGGGATCGGTCATGGGATCTGCTGCTGCAGCTTAAGGTAACATATCTTTGTGTGCTGTAATTCTTTTCTTCTTCAAGGTTAACATGAAAATTTTAATTTATGTTAGAATTACGCTTCTTTTCATTCCTACAAGTCATAGCTTTTATTTTTCTGGAAATTTTGTTGTTTGGGTACTTTGTTGCTTTGGATTTCCAATTAATGAGTTTTTATTATGCTGGAAGTTGGAAAAGTAGTTTTATGTCTCATCTTTCGTCTCTGTCTCTTGGTAACTTTTCTATAGATTGTTAAATTTGGGTATTTGAATTTTACCATCAACATGAGAGCGGAGAAGGCATTGTTCTTTAAAAAGAGGGGATAACCAATGTGATTCGTCGTCGCTATATTTTTCCTTTTCCTAAGTAATCCTTTCTCATGTGGCTCATAATATAATGGCAGTCTGAATTCTCCTCCTCTGTCTCACAACCCATTTGAACTGGAGCTATTTTCTCACTTCTGATTCAGATTCGTCCTGTCAATTAATCTTATGGAGATTGATTCGGCAGGATAGCTTGTCTGGAAATTTCGTTCTACTGCTGTGTGTAGAAATTGAGGAAATGAAAGGAAATATAGAAACCAATTAGGGGAGAAACTTTTTTTTTTTTTTTTGGAAATGGTAACAACTTGTATTAAAATCAAAAGAGGCTGTGAAGCCATAATACAAAGAGTGAGCAAAAATTATATTGCACTATAGAGACTCTAAAACTTGCATTAGCGCCTAAGTGTCATCTATGTACACCTGTTTACACCAAAAATGAAAGCAAAATACTAAACTTTATCTTCTGATTGGTTTGCTCTTTCCTTCAACAGATTTAAGATCCCTCCAGTAGTCACTCTGCAGTGCAATAAAAAGGTGACTATTGGTTTCTGCGTACTTTCCACATAAGTGGCAAATAGAGGAAATTTGTATTCCCCTTCTCTGTCGCTTGTCCTACGTCAAACAAGCTTGCTTGACTACCATCCAAACAAAACAATCCACCTTATATGGGATCTCAGTTCTCCAAATGTGCTTCCAAGGCCATAAAAGGCCAGATTGTCATCTAGGTTCAAACTTTGATAAGCTTTTTTGACTGAAAAAATGCCTGAGTTGTGCCCTATCCACCCCAACCTGTCTTTGAGCTTGAGAAGTTCCGTTGAACTGATTGATGGTGTTTAGGAACTCAGAAATCTGTCAAACTCCCAGTCATAATTTAAATTCCATCCGCTGATTGCTCCAAACTTAACTAATGCTAGCCCTTTGATGCTCTTTTAGATAAAAGATATCAGGGTATGAGATCTTGAGAGGGCCATTGCCTAGCCAATTATCCTCCCAAAAGAAGTTTTTCCACCATTTCCAATTCTGATGCTGGTCTTGTTGCAGAATATTTGGCATAAATTCCTGATAGTCTTCCAAACACAACTCTATATGCAATGTTTACTGTTTTGATCCCATGAACCCTCTTCATTTTTTCCTTTAATCACATTCTTCCATAATAATTGATCTTCAATAGAATATGTAGACTCTGGTTGTGCTTCCTGAGATTCTTGATACCAAGACCTCCTTGTTTGTTGCTAAGAGTGAGGGTTTTCCATTTGGCAAGATGAAAACCTCTTTTATCTTTGTTTCCTTGCCACAGGAAATTTCTCCTCAATCCATTTATTCTCTTCTCAACCCCAGGAGGGATAGGAAAAGAGACACCATGAAAGTGGGAAGGGCATCTAGAACACTGT
Source organism: Datura stramonium (assembly GCA_018107945.1). NCBI lineage: Eukaryota > Viridiplantae > Streptophyta > Magnoliopsida > Solanales > Solanaceae > Datura > Datura stramonium. The sequence continues at coordinate 23,364 of JACEIK010008918.1, forward strand.
TTATGAGGGGAAGTCTCTCACCTATTGAGAGACATTGACTCTTCCGTCCGGAATGCCTTTTTTCACACTTCTGTAGGACCTCCATTCCAGATGTTTGGAGACCTACTCTTTGCTCCAAGAGCCATGCACAAGTAGACAGTTGGTAAAGACCCCATTTCTCCTTCTAATTCTCAACACACTGCTGGAATTGTTGTGGTTCATTGTCTGGGTACATCAGCCTCTTCCTCCAGTTTACATAAAACCCTAATACTCCTTCAAATAGAATCAAAATGGCTCTGATCATCTTCATCTGCTTCAGTTAGTATTATTGCATCATCTGCATATAGCAGATGTGTAATTTCCATACTGTCACCTTGTCTGCTTTTTATTCTGAAGCCTCTGATCCATCTGTTTCTTTGTCTGTTAACATGTTATTTAGCCCCTCCATGACCAAAAGAAAGAGAAAACGAGATAGAGGATCTTCTTGTCTCAAACCTCTGTGAGAAGGGAAAAATCTTCGGGGGAGCCATTAGTGAGAACAGAAAATTTGACTGTGGAAATGTAGAATTTAATCCAATTCACCCATTTTGTACCAAACCCCATTTTTCTCTGAATATTCAGTAAGACACCCCAGCTCACATGATCAAAAGCCTTTTCTATGTCTAGCTTACACATGATTCTTGGATTCTGTTCCTTCGTTCTGGAATCCAAACTTTGATTTGCAATGAGAGCTGCATCTATAATTTGCCTTCCTTTGATGAAAGCCATTTGGTGTGGGTCCACCAGTTTGTGCATTGTCACTAATTGGAAGTGGTCTTATAGACACTACCTATCAAACTGATAGGTCTATAATCTCTTAACTCCTCAGCATCATTTCTCTTAGGCATTAGTGCTATATAGGTAGCATTAAAATTATCGACTGTGAAAGTTCTGTATAGCCAACATATTGTTTGATTTGATAATTTTCCAGCAGTGAGTAGAATCCCATATGGAAATCATCTGACCCTGATGCATTGTCAGTGACACACCGCTTAATACTATGAAGAATCTCCTGTTCTTCAAAGGGCCTCTGTAGCCATTCCTTTTTCTGCTCAGTGACTTCAGGTCCCTCTGTGAGATTGAAACTAGGTCTCCAGGTTTCTGTTTCTGTATAGAGCTGCTTGTAGAACCTATTGATCTCATCCTTGATATCTCTAGGTTCCACTAAAATTTCTCCTTCAACCACCAGATATTCAGTGTTGTTGTTTTCTGTTATAAGCATTCGCAGGTCTTTGGAAGAATTGTGTATTCTTGTCACCATGCTTCAACCATTGAATTCTAGATCTTTTTCTCCAATGAATTTCTTCATTAATAGCCACAAGAGTTTAGCCTTTAAAGCTATTTCATCAGTCCTTAGATTTCTTTGTTGTTTGGTATTGTCAATTGCTGATATTTGATTGAGAATGTTAATTCTTCTTCATTGTTAGATTCTCCCAAGTAACCAGGTTCCATTCTTTTAATTTGAACTTCAAAGCCTTCAGCTTGCTTGCTAGGATGTAATCTGGTCTACCTTCAGCTTCAAAAGAATCCCACCAACATTTAACCTGGTTCTCTGAAATCATCCACTCTCAGCCACCAATTTTCAATTTTGAAATAGGACTTTGTATTGTCCCAATTCCCACATCTCAAAGAAAGGGGCCAGTGATCTGAGATGACCTTAGGAAGAATGAGGAAATTATTGAGAATTGACAATGAGAAAATTATTGAGATGTTACTCATTGGTTATCGACGGGCTTGTTGTCCACAATTGTGAACTCTTTTTCATTGAACCTACACACCACCCTCCCCAGACCCCACTTGTGGGATATCACTGGCATGTTATTGTTGTAACCTCCTTAAGTAATTAAGTTCGAGCCAATTTCATGATTTTTTTACTTTGAAACTTCAAACACGTTTTCTCATACCATATGTTGGTATTTACATGTGATATTTCATTGATTTTCATGGTTACTTAATGTCTAGTGATGAACACGTTCAGGAAAAAGGGAATAATGATGCCTTCAGTTGCTCAGAACTGGACATGGTTTTCTCTGAGGTTCATAAGACAGAGGAGTGGAAGCGCCGGTGTGAGGAGGTCTTACACCCTTCAGTTAGAGATGCTCACCTGCTTACTGCTCTTTTACAGGTTAAAAGTTGTTTTCTCCTTTTATTTTGTTCCCTTTGAGCTTTGTTGACCTGGTTATAGCTATTATGGGTAGATGTGTGATGCAATCTAATGGAATTCTGCAGACTGAAAATGCACTTGAGAGATCAATCAGCATTTGTGAGAAATCTAACTGGACAAATGCAAGGGCATTATGTATATGCTGCTCGCTTGATGGTATTAACCAGAAGCTTTTGACATGTTCCACTTGCAATGACTGGTACTTTATCCGGCTACTTAACTTACTATTTTTGCCTCTTAAAAGGTTTGAGATAGATATTTGGGAGGGGGAATTTTGAATGACTATTTGTTATTACCAGTTATCCAATGGGTGGTATAATACTTAGAGCCTATCTGGCCAAGCTTCCAAAAACATCTTATTTTCAGAAGTACTTTTACCAAAGTAGCTTTTCAGATACGTACTTTTGGAGAGTTGTAGTTTGTGTATGAACAATTCATTTGAGAAATGTTTTCCTGATATTTGATGAAGATATTTTGTTTGGTCAACCTCTCCAAGAAGTGCTTTTGAGTGTCAAATTACCCCAAAAAAAGGGTATCAAGGGTAATTTTTAATTACTATTATTAAAATGGAGAAATTCTGTGCAGAAAATCAGCCCGAATTACATTCTTTTATTTCATTTTGTTGTAAAGAAAACTATGTAGAGGAGACTGAATCACTAGTTGATATGATAGGTTCCTTGTGAAGCAGTAGTCTTATTCTAAGCATGGTTGGGTTTTTGTAATTTTAGATAGTACTGTTATGGTGCTATCCTATGTATATATACACACATGTTACCTTTTTTTAAAAATGGAGAAATGATTTTAAATTTTAATATGAAAATTTTTATGCAAGTGTTTATTTAATCAAAATAGAAAACATAATTAAAACATATATACTTAAAATTTTAATTAATATAAACATAGTTAAACGAAGCAATAATAATGAATATCTTTTATAATTACTTATTTTTTCTACATGATAATTTAAATATATCAAAATACATCATTAAATATAAATTAAAACTCTACTTTAGAATAAGGAGAAGAAATGGTAAAAACAATAAAGGAGAAAGGGAAGGGGGTTGTACTTATATTTGAGAGACACATGGGTTAAGTTGATATCGAATAGTTTGGTAAATATAGTTTTTTTTTCAAGGATATGCTTGTCTTGAAAAAACTAGTTTCTTCTTCTGCTTCTATTTCTTGGAAGAAGCACAAGTTTGTAGCTTCTTCCCCACAACAGAAAATCTGCTCAAAAGCACTTTTCCTTCTTTGGCCATGCACCTCAAATCTTAAAAAAAAGTACTATTAGCTTCCAAGAAGCTTGGCCAAATGGGTTATTAATTTCCCTCAACCTAGAGAAGATAGGACTATTGTGATGTAGAACAACTATTTAGTCGTTATTTTTCATGTGAAGATTGCTTTCGTTATCACTTACAAAAAATGTTATGCTTTTGTACAGCTTCCACTTGCAGTGCATTGGAATGTCACCAGGAGATGCCAATGATTCAAAAGTTTTTATTTGTCCTTATTGTCATTTTATGAACTGTGGAAAGATATCAAGGAATGGAAGTGATCCTCTGGTATGCTTGGTCCAGTACTCTCTGAATGAGCTTTACACTTACAGTTTGTAGTGTCTGATTTCTCGTTTTACTTACTGCAGAATATTGGAAGGAAGAAACTCAAGTTGCACAAGCTCGTTGAGCTCTTATCAGATGCTGAAGATCTATGTTTATGGTAATTATTAGTAGCCTGTTTTGATTGAATCCTGTTTTGATTGAATTTCTTTAGTCAGAAGACTCAGAACTGCTTTTATAAACTGAGTAGGATGCTAGGATACCAATTGTCTTCTTCTCTTTTTTCTTTTACTTCTCATTTTGGTTGGGACAATGTGGGTAAGGAGGAGTTCTGGCAGGTGGATGTTGCGTTAGGCAGCTTTTGTTATCCTTGTATTAGTGGTGTGTAACTCTGATCTTAGAATTATATGATAGAAATTCTGGAAAACGAGAATAATTACCATTCGGGATCAAAAAGTGTGTGTAGGAGTTTGTGTATATAGATTTTCAATTTGTTTCCTCCTGTACTATTTCGACTAAGGTATAAGGTATGTGAAAGGAGTACTGAGTAATTTCCTGACATTTTCGAGTGTCTAACAGAATATCCAATTAAATCTGAATGGATAAATGGAATTTCTGCAGTGGTGACATTGTCAATAAGCTTTGCTAATGATCTGGATATATCGTGGAGTTTGCGTGATGTTGGTGTAATATGTAACTGAAACTGAAGCGATGATAGATCTCATGGGGTCCCTTTAAGATTAGGAAGGGGTCCTTAGGACTCTCTGTAAATACTTTTGAACAACACCTTCATGGTGCTTGTTTTTTGTTATACACTTAACTTTGTATTTATCTATATTCCATCTGTGGAAGTAACAATAGAGCTAATATCTGAAAGGCATCGTTAGGATTTGTTAAGGTGCTTATCTACATGTAAACCTCTGTAGTACATTGTGGGATCGAGACTCAAATTGTTGAAATCTGAATTAATTGGTTACAAATTCAATCAGCTTTTCCAAATTTAAAAAATAAAATCAGCAGAGTGAAAGCTGTTTCAACGTCTCTCCTACATATGAGGTGAATAACATGTTTACCTCGGAGTTTATTTCCTTTCTAGCTGTCTCTCGAACTCCTGTAATAAGTGGTCATCAAGTGATGCTTCAGGATATAAATGTTAAAAGGAAAAAAAAGGTACTCCATTCTTTGCTGCTCCAACTCCCTCAAAAGATTCTCCAAGAGAAAGACTTTGCTTACTCTAAAGCACTTGAAGCACATAGTTTGCAATAAATGGCTTATGTTAGCTTCCTTCTCCGTCCACTCCCCTCCCAAAAGAATGAATCACCTTCCATCTTTTTCTTCTGTTGTGAAGGGGTTGGATTTCTTTTTGCTTCTTTGAACTTTATTGTTCTTCTATTGTGTATAACCATGCTCGTATAGATTATGTGTGTCTACACCAACGCCTCACTTTCTCTAGAGTGTTTTACTTAACCATTGGCATTCTCCTGGCAGGATTCAGGAAAGAGCTGTACTTCATCAAATTGTTCAAAAAGCTCTCGATTTCAAAGCTCGCATAGAAGAAATTGTCAAGTTTGTTTTAGCTTGTCCAGATAAAGACCTTGGCATTATTGCTAAAAAATTCTGTGTTGCTTTGAAGGTACCAAATGTCTGTTCAGCATTCAGCATCAATGACAATATTAGTGCAGTGAGCTGTTTTGAGCATTGATATGATAATGCGTTCCCTGCTGATGTGTTTCTTTGGTGGTGTCTTCATTGTTACGGGCAAATGGTTTTCTATTGTGTCTTTTGCCTTCATTATTTTCGCATCCGACTTGATTTGGGAATCAATTAATTCTTACTTTTTTCTGTGAGCATGTCAAAATACTAGCCATAAAATTGCTACTTGGAACTTATTTTCACTTTCTGTTGACTGCATAGGCTGTACATATTGTTGGTGCATATGATTGCGAGGCGAACAGCAAACTCGAGTTGGCATTAGCAAGAACTTCTTGGAAAATCAGAGCTCAGAGATTATTAGACAGTTCACAGAAACCCTCAATTCAAGTGCTTCAACGGCATTTAAAAGAGGTATGGTGCACTTTCACTTGTCCTTTATTTGTATATGGATTGATCTATTTATTTCTCTTGGGGTGCTCCAGCGCAATTCCCGTGTAGGTTATAGCTCATATAATGATGTTCATTTCTTTCTTTTTTTCTTTCAAAGAAAAAATGGAGGACTGGTTCTATCTCACATGGACCTCTCATTTACCTTGTCATGCAGGGTAAAAATTAATCTAGTGTGCTGCAATAGATCCTTTAAAATAAACTAAAAACCTACAAACTATTATATTGTAGCTGATATGGATACACATCTACATGGATACTCATTTCCAGATCCATGTAGCATAGCTGCGGGATATCAGGAATTGGAATTAAATGTAGGCAAAGGTGGAAAATTTCTTATGATCACGGGCAATTTTCCTATACTTTTAGTGGAACTGTGGAGTTTTAGGATCTTCATTAGATTCTTATGTCACTCTAGCAATCTTATTTAACTCCTGTCTGGAAAGTCCTATTGTCACTCTTTCCTGTTCAATAAATAGTTTTACTGGAGGAAACATCAAGAGACTACACCTGTATAGATTAGATTATTTTATCAAACCCCAGTCTGATAATGTTTCAACAGTTCAACTGATTTTTGAATGAGCTTAAGAAATTAATTACGACATTTCAAAAGCCATCAGCTCTTTGGGTTTTCTCATCAGGCTCACTGTTGAAATGTCTGGGCTCTACTCTCGGCAGCTCGTCCACCATTACTGAAACCCTCGTTCTCATATGACGCTTTTTGTGAATCAGGAATGTAGTTCATGAGTATGCTGACCTTAATAGAATACATTTCTCGCCCTTTGGCTATGATAAAAGCATACCGACCTTAGTAGATCATTTCTTGATTTTTCTTGGCTTATCACTGGTGCGAGGTTTTGATTGAAAATCGCTTGCAAAATAACAAGTTATAGCCTAATATGTTGGTTGTTCAATACTACTCAAGGGACTAGCTGTCGGCATTCCTTCAGAAGATTATTTTAGACAGAGACTGACAGAAGTGAAGAATATTGGGTTGCAGTGGGCTGATGTGGCAAAGAAGGTAAAAAGTGTACATGTAGGGCAGCTCAGTGGTTATGTTCTTGATATGCGATATCATCCTTAACCATCTTTGTTGTAACAGGTTTCGACAGATGGAGGCGCACTTGGATTGGATAAGGTTTTTGAGCTCATCACGGATGGTGAAAATTTACCCGTGTCATGTGAAAAGGAGCTTAAGGTAAAATGTTAAAGAGAGCTACTCTTGTTAAGATGAAAGTTAAGCGTAGTTGTGTCATGTCATATTTAATTAGACTATATTTTTGGAACATGCAGTTACTTAGGGATCGGAGTATGCTTTATTGCATTTGTCGGAGACCTTATGATCAGAGACCGATGATTGCCTGTGATAAATGTGATGAATGGTATCATTTTGATTGCATCAAGTTATCCTCACTGCCAAAGATCTACATCTGCCCTGCATGTTGTTGCATGGAAGGAGAGGATTTTGCATCAATGTCAACAAGTGGCGAAGAGAGGTGAGCACTCTTAGCTTTTCCCTTTACCAAACTAGTAGTTGCTTGAAGAAAATAATCCATTGGTGATCTTGGAAAACTAAAGGAAAGCGTACTTCCAGAGGCGGATCTAGATTTTAAATTTGATAGGTTAGGTTCAAGGTTCTGAGTTCTTTGAAACCAGGTCCACCCAGCATGCATCCAACTACATCTATAGAACAAATACAGACATAAACATAAAAAAATACTGGTCATCAAGATGAATCCTTCTTATATGGTCAACGAACTCATAATAATGCTAAGATTTTTCGCATTATGAGTTTCTGACTGCTCGTTTGAACTGCAGGGTTGTCGGTGGCAAACACGAGGTACCTCAGACGCCTTCTCCGCGGCACAGAGAATCAAGAAGGAAATCAAGAAAAAACAAATGGGAGAGAGTGGATGTTGCTGCTGATGTATCAAGAAGTTCTAGTAATATTGAACAATTGTTCTGGAAAAATAGGAAACCTTATAGACGAGTAGCCCGTAGGCGATCACATTTTGATAGCTTGTCCCCCTTTATTTTTTTGCAAAATAGTTAAATCTGTGTAAATACTTCTCTCTATTTTTTTTAATTCAATTGATTCTCATTTTTTGAGCTTTTTGCCATTCTTTTCACTTCTTCACTTTTGATGATTATCACAATAGTATCATTTTTCACAATTTCTTACTTCAGATATTTGTTCCTGCACTTATATTTGCAAGTTAACTTATTAAGGGTGTATTTGGTAATTGGTATGCGTAAATGTTTTTCAATTTTTTCATGTTTGGGTGATTTAAATGTTTGGGAAAATGCTTTTTACATTTTCTTGTTTTCTCAAATTTAAGAAAAATAATTTTTGCCGCATAAAGTAAGGAAAATATTTTCTATAACTTTTTTTCAACTTCACCAGCGGATCATGATCTAGGACTTGAATTGAGGTCAAGGTTCAACTTCACCAGCCGATCATGATTTGGGACTTGAATTGAGGTCAAGGTCGGGTCCTGGCTCGAGTCTGTGTTGGATCCTGGGTGTGGTTGGGGTGGATTGTCGGGTCCCGAGTTAGGGTTAGATCACGGTCAGGTCGAGGATCAGAGGTGGAGTCGAAGTTAGGTTTGGGTTTGGATCTTGAGTCAAGGTCATGCCTCGGGTCGAGGTCGGAATAGGGTTCGTATTTGTGTTAAAAGGTGGGCATTCGGGTCCGTTGTCAACGTAAATATTTGAAAATTCACAATAAATTGATGAGTTCATAAGTATTTTCTTTTAACTATGTTCAGTTATTTCATGCAAATATTGTTGAAGAATCTTATTACCCAAAAATTTGTCATTTTACTTTTCTTTTCCATTGTCCCTTTCTTCTTTGAACTTAGTATTTACAGTGCATTAAAATGGTGCTAAAAGAGCTACTACTAATTAACTCAAAAGCTATATTTCTGCAAGAATATTACAAAAAGGCACAAAATATGTGCTGAAATTTATTTATTCTCATGAAACTATCTGAGTAAAATCTTGCCTTAATTGGAAAAAAAAGGACCCTTTTCTCCAGCTTTGGCTCAGTTTTCACAGAGTAAATAATAGTACTGCTTCTTTCTGGTTTTTGATTTCTTGAAGACAAAATTTCAAACTCCATTAAAAGAAACAAACATGGTAACAACAAGGTCAAGCTTACAAGCAGCTAGCTCATCTTCAACACTCCAAGGTTGGCTCCCTTATAAGAGGAGAAGGAGGTACAGAAAAGTCTGCAAGATTTGCTGTAAGTTTTTCCTTCTAATAAATTGTTGTATTAGGGGAGAGTGAAATGTAGCAAACTTGATTAAAATAAGACAAAAATTTCCTTTACATGTATGTTTTTCAGTTTTTCAGGAGAGTATTTAACATTTTGTCCTAGCTGTGTAACAACAAATTGGCAACCTGGGGTGCCCTTCATTTTCTTGTTTCTTCAGTGAAACATCAAAAAGATGCAATCTTTACAAGATTATAGTAGTTTCTTGGCCTTTGGGTTCTACTAAAATAATATCATGTATATCAGTATTCAAAAGTAAACCACGTTCTTGAATAGGCTCTGTTGGCAGCTGGTTTTGTGTGTGTAATTTGCAGCAAGTTTCCCTTCTAATGGATTGTTGCATAAGGAGAGTAAAATGTAGGGAATTTGGTTAAAAAGAGACTAAAATTTTGAAACAAAACAAAAACAAAGCAAAATATCCCCTCCCCTTTTCTCATCTTCTTTCTTTTCCCCTATTTCTTTCTTCTTTCATTTGATTTTTCCAAGGATGTTCTGCTGTCAAGTGTCAACCAACTTAACATAAGCCATTTCACATCTCCTTTAGTAATTCCATGTTCTTCAGTTTTCTTCAAGTGGTATGTTTATCTGGTAGTTGCTTGGCATTTGGGTTCTATAGAAGTACCATCATGTATTTCTCAGTAAATTCTTGAATAGGCTTTGTTTATAGCTATGTCGCTTGGATTCTCCCAAAATGTAATTGCACCAGTGTCGGATACTCAAAAAATGATTTACTTGTGGTGGAACCGACATATGCCCGTTTCATTGTTTCTTTTAGTATCTTAAACTGAACTGTTGACGTTGTTAATGTGACAGCGCCTAAAGAAGCTCCAGCAGTTCCTTTACCTCCTGTGCCACCAACAGGATCAAATGGAAATATTCCTGAGCGAGTTTTGATGAAGACAAATTATCCAGAGCTAGTTCCCCCACCTCCTGTGCCACCAACAGGACCAAATGGAAATATTCCTGAGCAAGTATCGATGAGCACAAATGCTACAGAGCTAGTTCCCCCACCAGCTGTGCCACCATTGGGGTCAACCAGTGACAGGCCTGTGCTAATTCCTTGTGATGAAGAGGAAGAACAGAGAGAGACAAAGTTAAATCTAAATCCTTTATCAAGACTGAAGGTAGCAAAAAAAACACATACTAGTACAAAGGGATATTCTTCCAAAGTGCATGAAAAATCGAAGAATGTGATCACTGATGAAGTCAAATCATTGTTGGTGTCTCAGCTCACTTCTGGGACGAGTACTAGCGTGGATGACATGGTTACTTTTGCCAATCGAGCTTTCACCACATTGAATTGGTTTGGTGCTGATTATGGTTCATTCTACAAAGACGTCAAGGACTTGATTGCTTATAAATATGATTTACTAACAGCTGAGAGAAAACTAGATATGTTGTCTGTTTCAGAATTGGAGAAAAAATATCTAGACGTTGTTATTCGTGCAAATGATATTGAAGAGGAGATTGAACACATTCAATTAAATCAGAAAATGGATAAGGAGAAGAAGGAACCTCTAAAGAGGCAAATAGAAGATGCAAGAGAGCTGATTCGCAGATTGGAACGGGAGGTTGCTGATATTGAACAAGATGAGAAGTGCTTGAAAGATGATGAGCAAAAATATAAAGCAGCCCATAAGATTGCACAAGCAGAGGTAGAAATACTTGGTACACAAATGGAGGCAGCTAGAGTAATGCAGAGGGAAATTGAGTGGCACAAGAATGAAGCTCTCCAAGGGATTGAATCCACCACTCGACTCCTACTGCCTTATAAATAGCATTTGGTTACCTCTATGATTTTGATGATTTCGATTAGTAGGAGAAAACTAGTCCTCATCATAGACAGATTGTTTGTTTATGTAATTATCTAAAGTTTCTTGTTCAGTTTTTTAGCACATACACTTTAGACTCAAAAGAATCAGAATATTTTTTTTCCTTGCTTCAGTCTCATATCAACTTTTATTCTACTATTGAGTATTGGCTGTTTGAAAAGTTTGATGTAAAAGAAAAAAAAAAGTAAAAAATGAAATGATGGTAAGGCTTATTCGTGCTCAGTTGCAATACTTTTACTGGTTGGGAGTATGGAAAAATCTGAAAATGTAATCACTTAAAAAAATTTATACTGTTAAATGAGGTAAAAAAAAAAAGAATTGGGAGTAGTTTCTGGTGACTCCTAACTGAAGAGTTTGATCTTGGCTTTCTGCTGTTATTTTAGAGCCTCATTCAACTGGTTTACATGCTTTGATGACTAATTAGAATGTGATATCAGCAATGAACATATTCTGAGTTTTGGGATCTAGCAAAGTAGGACCAATTTTTGAAGTTGAATTTGAAAAAAAATGATTTGGTCCGACTAATCAAGATTCGTGCAGAACTGCAGATATAGTCCTTCTTTGCTGCTCTTCAAATTGATTAGCCAAACACCAAAATGCTTTTCACTAAAATGTACTTTTTTGATAAAATATTTTTCGAACACAATTAAAACTTACACACCAAGCGCATTTTAAATGAATTCCGATCAAAAGTTACTTTGTAAAATAAATTAAAACACAGGTCGTAACCAAACCCATTTAATTCTTACAAGTTTTAATTTTTAGTTATCAATAAAATTATTTTTTTCCTTACGACTATATATAACATATTAAAAAAAAAATCTTTTTAATCATTTCTGGTGAATCAAAATATTTTAGCTGAAAACATTTTTCCCATCCTGCCTAACACACCACCAAGCAGACTTGTGTCCTTTTCTCACACCTATAAATTACTTACTGTGCTCTGCAACTTCCGATTTCTTGTATTTTCTGCAACCAATAACACTTGAAGAAAATCCCACCATTTTTATCAAGAAAGAATCTTTTTCATCCATCTTCTATTTCTCTTAAAGATTGTTCTTTTCCTCTTTCCTTGGCTTTAGAGCTATCACTCATTCTCATCGGTCAATATTTTGCTTCTTGAATCACCATATTTTCCGTCCAGAAAGAACCCCTTTTTTCTTTAACAAGAACCATGTCGTCGGAGAAAAAACGAAATACTAATTGGGTTTCCAGTACTGTTTACCTACAAGCAGTACTGACGATAAAAGGACTTTTCCTGACTTTGGTAAATGGTAACAGGTACAGTTTAAGAAAAAGGCTTCACCAAATCTCTTTTGTACCAACCCATTTCTACCCTTCTCCACGATCTCAGGGATGAGGTTTACAACGTTGCCCAGATCGCCCTGAAAAAACAGATAAGAGGGTGAGGCAGCTATACTTTTGCTAAACCATTTTATATCTAGGAGTACATCAGTAACATTCTCTTTAATTAGTTGTGTGGGTTATATTAATGTACTTTTAATCCCTATATATATAAAGGATTAAGTAGAGGATTAGTCTATAGTTGTGGATTGCGAAGCTTTTCTTTTCATACCACTATACCAGTAGTAGTATTACTGTAGTTTTTTTCCTTCGGTTTTCCTTACTATCTATCGTTTCTTATACTTCCATTAGCTTACTATTTTATTGCTTTATTTTAAAGATTTTCTTAAAGATTATATTGGTGGGTAGGGGAAGGAGAAATCGGGGAGAGGACTACAAGATGGAAATTGAACCCTTGTTAGTAAACGTTCAGTTAACCATCAACTAAACTACTAAGATACCCTACTATTCTATTGGTCAATTTTTATTTTTCCAGCATACTTTGTCTCCTATTTTCTCTTTTTCTTTTTTGAGTTGAGGATCTATGGGAACAGCCTCTCTACCTCCCAAGGTAGGGTAAAGCATGCGTGTGTTCTATCCTTTCTAGATCCCTTTGTGGGATTACATTGGGTACGTTGTTGTAATTATAAATGATAAAAGTGTGTGAGATGAATTTATATCTGTATTTAGTTGGAAACTAGATCTGCATTTAGTTCCCTCTACTCTATTTGTTACAGTTTTTAGTTTGACTCTCATCAGAGGTCGAAACTACAAGCTTAATTAATTTTCAACCAGTTCCAAAGATTTAGCATCTTTTCATTAAGCTCTAGCTTTAAAGCACATAACATTTTGAACTAATTAAGATTTTGTAAGTTTTCAAGAAGTTGTAATTTTAAAGCATCCTGCATCTTCTTAAGCTAAAGCTTGAGTAAGTTCTAACTGTTAAGCATATATCTTTTTCCTTTACTTACTTCCAATTTCTTAAACTAATCTTTTCATGTCATTGATGTTGAAATGCCGTCTATGGAGACAACAGAAAGTCCAGCCTCGCAACCTTTGCGACGTGGTCCAGGTCATCCTCTGAAACAGAGATCAGATGGTAAGCAGCATACATTCTGTTTTGATTCAAGGTTTCTTCCTCTCTTCTTTGTGAGGATTACCATTATAGTCCAATGCGTATCTTCGTGTTAAAAAACATCATTTTAAAACATTTTTCTAAGAATATATACATCTCTTAAACCAAAGATTTAGTAAGTTTTCATTTCAGTAAGTTGTAACTTCAAAACATACAGTAAACATTTAGTGCAGTTGAAGAAAACAAGAAATTTTTTGTCAATAAGTTCTGAATTTAAAGCATATATCTTTTAATCTAAAGTCTTTGTAACTTCTCCATAAGTTTTAACTTTTAAATTGTTACCATCATTAGTTAAAGAAGCTCCAGCAGTTTCACCAACTCCATCATCACCATTGGGGTCGATAGTCCATTGCAAGTTTCGGCAACCACAAGTACTCTAGAGGCAGTTGCCCCCACTTTATTGGGGTCAACCAGTGATAGGCCTTTGGGAGTTCTCTCTGATGAAGAGGAGTCAAAGTTAAATCGAAAGCCGTCAAGAATACTGATTCATCCCCAAAGACAAATCATTTGCCCCAGATTCTTAATGAAGAATCGGAGAAAGTAATTGTTAAAGTCGAGTCTTTATTGGTGAAGAAGCTACTTACTTCTGGGAATGATGCTGATTTTATGGTCCATCGGGCCAATATTACCTTTAGATATTTGAAAGGGCTTGGTGTTGATTATGGCTCTTTTTATAGAGACATCAGAGAACACATTAAACATTGCTGCGATTTGCAAGATGCAGAGAGAGAAGAAACCATGTTGTCTTTGTCAGCATTGCAGAAAAATTATGAAAATGCTATATTTAGTGCAGATGATGTTGGGAAGGATTTGGGGCGTACTCAAGGAGAACGGTAGATGTCCAAGAAGAAAAAGGAAACTTTGAAGAGGCAAATCAAGGATCTGAAGATAGAGGTAGCACATATTGAACATGAAGAAGAGCATCTGAAACGTGACGAAATAAAATACAAAGAGACCCATGAAGTTGCAAAAGCCAAGATGCAAGAGCTTGGCACCCAGTTGGAGACAGCTCAAGCAACGCGAAGGAACATTGAGCAGCACAAGAATGGTGCTCTCCAAGGGATTGAATCACGACTCAACGTCTACAGTCCAGATTTCTTGATGATCTCAATTAGTTGGATTTCTTTTATACTCGTTGAACAAGCTCCCTACTATTTGAACTGAAAGTCGTCGTGACTATTTTGAATTGTTTTGGGATTTCATGTTTTCTAGCAGCAGAACGGTTGTTTCATCGTTTTAATTATCGGAATGTAGTAAACTCTCCTTGAAGTTTCTTGTCATGTTTACAGTCTTTTAGGATGTAAAAGTTTTAACTTGCGGCACCAGATTGCTTTTTAACTTCAGTTTCATGTGAACTTTTATTCTAGTATGAGAATGAACTTTTTTAGAGAAATCTGCTTATATTGTTTGATGTACATAAAAAGCTGCTACAATGTAATGTCTGTTTTTGTGTAATGTTAACTTATAGTTTCATGTGAACCAAAGATTTAGGCCTACTATAATATGGATCTTTAAATAACTAATAGAAACAAGCTTTTGCTTCTATAGAATCTTGGACTATATATTGCCTTTTAGTTTTTAGTAGATGGAGTTAGATTGACCTCATTGCTCTCCATTCTGCCGCTTTCTATTTGATCATTTATCTATGTTGGTGGAATGTAATAGGTACTTTGTCGAAATCGTCAAGGTGTGTGCAAGCTGGCCCTGGCGTCATAGTTATCAAAATAAGAAGAATGGACCATAGGTTGGGGGCTCTTCTGATGTATTGAAGACATTTTCATCTACTTGCAAGTAAGCTACTATTTCCGGTTTCAGTTCAAATCTCCCTTCCGTTTTCCTCACAAGGCTAAAGATAAATCAGAGATGTAAACTCTGAACTTCCCACTTGATAGCAGATTATTTGGAACACCAATTTTTTAAATTCCTATTTAATAGGAAAAAGTTATCTATACTGATTGCGTAAAGATTTTTTTACCCCCTATCAGTTCATTTTAATTTGTGATAGCTTATAATTTTTGTCAGATTATCAATTAGATGTCACGCCCCGAGTTTACACCCTGGACGGGACACGGTACTTGAAGTCACAAGTGACCCCAAGTCAACCCCTGGTCTATCATACACTGGCATTCTGAGTAACATAAAAATACATACTACGGAAATTTAAAGCAAAAATATAAATACTTGAAAATATTAGAACAAGATTACATGTCTAATAAAACCCAATCTGAGTCTGAAAAACAAATCTACGTCTGAAAACCACTATGACTGATGAGCTGCTGGGACAAACCCCCAGCTAACTCCAAATCTAAATAAAAAGGGACGAAAATATAACTGAAATGAATAAATCTCCGTCCTTCGAAGGATGAGGACTCACCAACTGGTAAAGCTGAGGTCTTTGATGAGTCGTCAGCTAACGAAACTAAGACTGAGATCCTGCAGTTATATCATAAAACGATACAACATAAAAGTATGCATCAGTACTTTGAATGTACTGAGTAAGTGAGAGGAACATAACACAAAGGAATAAATAAAAAAGAAAATGCTAAACTGAAAAGACATGCAATGACCAACTAAAGCTACTGAACTGAATAACTGAAATACTGAGGTGGTCTAAGAGACCCCGTCTGATGGTCATAGCATGTTCTAAGTCTGGAATACGGATCTGAACTGAACTGAACTGAGACTGGACTGAACTGACTAGTGGGAGAGTCTATAACCGACATATAATCATGTGAGCTAGATGTGGAGTCCGATGTATACACCACATCGGTAGGACCCAATATACCTTGCCAGGGTATAAAGGCATGAACTGGGTGATCACAAAAGTCTGGAGCCAATCGGGCCAATAAATACTGTAACCTACGCTGGCAACGTAGTTCTAGGAACTTGCGTGCGCTGGAACCCTGGTCAGCTCAGTGCTAAGTCCTACTCCCACTGGATAATTCTAGACTGAATACTAAGCTGATAGCTCGAAACTGGGACCCAAGACTAGTCAAGGATACATATCTGAAAATACCCTAAGAGTCTTATCAGACCAGATTCTGAAATTGGGTTAGACTAGTCAGAGATGCTTATCTAGAAGCGTCATAACCGTCTAAGAACAAACTGTAATCTGAACTGGAGTCCTAAGGCTAGTCAGAGCTATATATCTAAAGTGTCATGACCGCCTAGTGGATCAATAAACTGAATTCTGAATCTGATTCTGATAACTGGGAGGTAATTCTGACACCTCCGGAAATTCTGTAGTCAAACCGATCAGCTGACATTTCTAACAGACACTGAATATTCTCACATATTAACTAATGCTAGGCAACCATGTATCTGACAGAGAATTTAGCATATAAAATAATATGGGAATTCTCCACACTGATATAATCAGGAAAATTTCAAGGTTAATCACTTCAGCAAGATTCTAGTCTTTTCTACTCTTAAGGACTTAGGGCTAAACTCGATGTACAGGGATAAACATCAATACTGTCACTAATTGGTGGAAATCATCTATAATTATTATAAAATAATATTCCACATGAATTAAACGAAGCATGATTAAGAATTTCTTAACATTCGATAATCTGCAGGGCTAGAACTGATAAAGAAAATAGGGAGAATTTTTGGAGACACAAGGGAAGAACTATTCCCTTGTTGAATTCCCACATACCTGGTGAAAAAGCTCGAAGAATTCCTTGAGAAATTGAGAAGAAAGGATTGCCCTAGCTCTTGCTCTGAAAAACTCTGAGAGAAGTTCTACGATCTGTTTTCTGAAGGTCTGAATGGGGAATGAGGAAAGAAACCGTTTAACCCCACTAATAAGTCTGAAAGTATGCTTAAAATGACATAGTTTAAAGTTTAGGAGGGTAGATAATTACTGAAAGACCCTTGAAAACTCATAGGGAAAACTGAGTGTCATTCCTCACAGGTGACCTAACAGGTCGTGGTCAGTGACCGTAACTCGTAGTCACACTCGTGGACTACACTGCCTGGAGCACACTAAAGGTCACCACGAGGGACTTACCAAGTCGTGGTTAGTGACCATGACTCGTGGTCACCTCTCGTGGACCAGACTGTCTTAAAAGCCCTGGAGTCCTCGCGGGTGACACCACGATTCGTTACTAGTCACCACCCATTATGTACACTGCCTTTTCATTCTCTTTGCTTACTCATCATTCCCCACGACTGACCTAATGAGTCGTGGGGCCTGACCACGGCTCGTGGTCACGTCCGTGGGGTTCCCATTTCCCAAACTTCAATTCATCACCTGGGCCTCACCTAATGACTCGTGGTCACTCCTCATGGGTCACAGAACGACTCGTTTTGTGTCCTGGTGCAAATTTTTCAGTTTTCTCTGATTTTAGTCCTGGGTCTAGTCTTTGAGTTTTCGGGGCATTACATTAGAATATCAAAGAAATTACACAAATACTTAAATGGTGTGATTGTGTAATAAATTTTCTTACACCGTCAATATATAGAAGGGGAGCGCCTTGGCATAATTGGTTAAGTTGTTGCCATGTGATCAAGCTGTGGAAATATCTTTTTGCAGAAATGTGGAGCTCATGCATAGCGGGAGCTGTAGAAATAGCTTCTTACATAAATGTGGACCCCCTGCATAACTGGAGCTTAGTGCACCAGACTGTCCTTTTTACACCATCAATATAGAGAGTTGATATGTTTGACAAAACTTCTAAGATAAAAATTAGTGTTTTGAGTATTATTAGTAGAATTTATAATTTCAGAAATTGATAAAAGTAGCTCTTTTTCATAAGTACACAAATTGTTGCTCTATTATCGTCATAAATGCTTTTCGTGTTAATTAGTC
>JACEIK010008919.1:5931-20772 GCA_018107945.1 Datura stramonium
AATAGTACTATTAAGTATTTACATCAAATATTTTCAAGCATATAAGTGCTAAGAATATATAAAAGAGACACGGAGAAAAAATAATGGATGAAATTAATGGTCATGGTTAAAATTATTGGTGATATACAAGAATTGAAAAACCACAAGAATAACATACAAAAAGAAAAAGAAGAGAATTATATATATTATCATGCTAAAAAGTGAATACAAAAAGGTCATTGTCTCGTCCAGATTTTAAGTAATTTACTAATTTTTGTGGGATTAATACTCTCCATTGTCTTTTCGTATTCCTAATCATACTTTCAAAACCACCATCAAAATCAAATATGACAAAATAAATAATAAGAACATCACACTTCTTCAAATAAGGAGTAATATTACCAATAAATAAGTAACCAAAAAAATTATAGTCCATCAAGCACGCACGCATCATAAAATAAAAGACATAACTATTATAAAATAAATTTACAACAACAATTCAACAATTACATTCGATTCTTTTAATGAAACTATCAAAAGTTACATCTCCAATTTTACTCTTAAAATATATAGCTAATAAGATACCAAATCAAACACATTCTCTTGTGAAAAAATATATTATTTTATTGGGATTAAGTTAATCTTTAAATCAACTCAGGAATGTCATGAAACAATGTTGCAGTAATTTATTTTCCTATTTCAAAGCAAAGTGTTGAAAAAAGACTCACAAAACATAGGAGCAAGAGGAAAACCATATTGAGGAATGGAATGGTTCTCCTTTTTTATAATCGAAAGAAAAAGTACTGACATGTATTTCATCGTCCGCTCATCATAATCACCTAAAATATATACATGTAACTTTAGTGAAGGTGAATATTGCTCACAATATAATCACAAATCTCCTACTTGTTTAAAGTTTTTTTGGCCCTATCTATATACATTTAAGAAGAGACACAATGTTAGATGAAAAAATTATGCAGATATCTTCTTTTTTCCCATCTTTAAGTCATCTCTCAATTTTAAAATTTATTTTGAGATCCTTAAGTTATCTCCACTCTGTAAATTACTTATATGATCAAAACTTGAAGGTAATTCTACAAAACAAATAGTAAAATGAGAAGTTTATCATAATACCACAAACTGCATAACAATAACTTGCAATAAGTGACAAATTAATTCACAAAATTTAAAACCTAACAAATCAAAAAGTAGATTTGATATTTTAAGAGTTAAAATGTCATATAAGAAATAGACAGAAATTCGTAAAGACCCAAACACACCTTTCTCATTTGATCTATAAGACACTCTAGTTACATATAAAAAATCTCCAGACTTGTATTATAAACTGACATACACACCTTTCTCATTTGATCTATAAGACACTCTAGTTACATATAAAAAATCTCCAGACTTGTATTATAAATTGACATACATGATTGAAAGATTTTCTTTTTTTGTTTGTTGTTGAGGATATAAAAGCATAAAATCAGGATCACGAGTAACAGATGAAAATGACATGAAGTTGATGGTAAATCATTTTAAAATCCCATTGAAAATAGAGAATACATGTATCTCACAATAAAATCACAAATCTCTGACTTGTGTAAAGTATTTTAGGTGCTATATACATGTAACTTGAAGCTTCTGTTAGAGACACAAAGTTGGATGCAAAAATTACGCAAATATCTTCGTTTTTTTCATCTTCAAGTCATCCCTCAATTCCAAAATCCATATTGAGATCCTCAAGTTGTCATCAATCCGTAATTTACTTATGATCAAAATTTAAAGGTAATTATACAAAAGAAATAGTAAAAATGAGAAGTCCATCATAGTACCACGAACTGCATAACAAAGAGATTGTAATGATTGAAAAATTAGTTCACAAAATTTAAAATCTAACAAAATAAAAAGTATATTTGCTCCTTTAAAAGTTGAAGTGTGATCTAAGAAATATACAGAAATACGCAAAGACCTAAACACCCATTTATTTGTCTGATTAAAACTTAAAAGTAATTCTACAAACAACAGTTAACAGGAGAAGCCCATCATAATAACATGAACTGCTTAATAAATAAATTGTAATGATTGACAAATTAGTACACAAAATTTAAAATATAGAAAATAGAAAAGTAAATTTGGTCCTTCAAGAGTTGAAGTGTCATCTAAGAAATAGACAGAAATTTGCAAAGACCCGAACACACCTTTGTCATTTGCTACACAAGACACTCTAGTCATGTATGAAAAATCTCCCCACTTCTATTATAAACTGACATATACAATGGAAAGGTTTTTTTATTTGTTTATTTGTTGGGATATAAGAGCATAAAATTTGGATCATGAGTAATAGATAAAAAGGGCATGAAATTGATGGTAAATCATTTTAAAACTCCTATAGAAAATAGAAAATACATATATCTCACAATAAAATCACAACTCTCTGACTTGTTTGAAGTTTCTTGGGTCTTATATCTTCTGGTATAGACACAAAGTTGGATGAAAAAATTATGCAGATATCTTTTTTTCCCATCTTCAAGTCATCCCTCAATCCTAAAATCCATTTTGAGATCCTCATATTGTTGCAAATCCATAAATTACTTTCATGATCAAAACTTGAAGGTAATTCTACAAAAAAATATTCAAATGAGAAGTCCATCATAACACCACGAACTGCATAATAAATAAATTGTAATGATTGAAAAATTAATTCACAAAATTTAAAATCTAACAAATCGAAAAATAGATTTGACCTTTAAGAGTTGAAGTGTCATCTAAGAAATAGACAGATATTTGCAAAGACTCAAGCACACCTTTGACATTTGCTCCATAGGACACTCTAGTCATGTATGAAAAATCTTCTGACTTTTATTATAAACTAATATATACAATTGAAAGTTTTTTTGATTGTTTGTTTGTTGAGAATATTAAAATCTGGATCATGAATAATAGATTAAAAGACATGAAGTTAATGGTAATCATTTAAAAAGTCTCATTAAAAATAGAGAATACATGTATTTTATAGAAAGAGAAAAAACCTTTTGAGAAAAAAAATTAAAATAGAAAAAATATGATAATTGTTGGAAAAGTGCAGAAGATAGAAAAGTTGTATGATGTAGCGAATAGGAGTTAGTGAAAGTGACTTTTGATTTTCCAAAAAAGCACCTTATAAGAAAAAATAGAATTAAAACTTCAAAAATTTGAGAAAAATGTAAATAAAAAAAATAAAAAAAGATAAATAGCTTTGTTGATCAATAAAGCATGCCATGTCACCGGGTTGAGGTCTCTCCTTTATATAAATATATAGATTTTGTGATAGTCCAGAACTATTTTAAGAATGCCTCTTTAACTACTATGTGTCTTTCTTTATTTATTTTTCATGAACACAAAATGAGTGATATTGAGACCAAGTGATGTGCTCCTTTGAGTATGTAGACCTGATTATTATATGTGGGTTTAGTTTTAATAATGAAGAGGAAATGCTCAACAACTTTAATGTCTAGGATGAATTCTTGTAATAAGGGGGCTGCTTTATTATTTCGTTTCAAGCATGGTCAAAGTGTTAATGTGATTTGTTTCCTCTGAGCTTATCTTTCGCATATATTTTGGTATTACTTAATTAGTTCTCTAATTCTTTACTCTTTATTTTTTTTCATGGCGTAACCTCGAGCTGGAGTTCCTATTTTGAAACTCAATCATGGCCCAATATTTTGGGTCAGCAGTTATTAGGATCCTCGCATCTTTCGAAGTCAAGTATTAGGAATTGATCTCTTCCAAAGATCTCAACACTTCTTAGCCTATTTATTACCACTTCTTTTTTTATATATTATTATCGATATTATTTGCTAACTTTATATGTATTTTGTGTGGATATATACGAATTTACGGAATTATTAGTGAGTAATCCACCATCTTCCCTTTTGGTATTTATTTTTTTTCATTAAAATCAAATAGTATGGAACAATTAATTTTCACAAATAAAATGAACGCTTTTCTCGAAAATTTTGAAACTATCTTCATATGAGATGTCATGTTTTTTCACTGCTAATCATCTTCATGTTTTTTTAGACAAATCAGGATATAAAGAGATTAAAGGTAATGTGTGTGTTGTTTTAACCAATGCATATTACATACTATTATATTACCATTTCTTTTTTTATATACTATTATTTATATATGTATATTTATTTTATACATACTACATATATTATTTTATCCATGCATTACATATATACATAATTTTAATTATTTTTTGTTCATATGTAACATCTATTCATAAATACTTACTATATCACACGTCGCATATATTATTTTACTCACATACATATTTATATTCACATGAATATACTTATCTCCACATATATACATACTATATATATTATTACACATATATGCTTACATATATTTGTACGTTACTTGGTAACTCATGTACTCAGATCATGCATATATGTTGTATCTCATACATAACATTATTTATCATATTTTTCCCACTTTATTCAAACAATCACTTTTAATTAGGGGTGAGCGTTTGGTGTTTGAAAAATTTCGGTTCGGTTTTCGATTTCAATTTTAGTTAGTGTATACCGGACGCCGAACCGAAATAATTTAGTTGATTCGGTTTTCATGTTGATGCGATTTGGATCGTTTTCTCTGGATTTGGTTTTTGGTGGGCCTAATTAATGACTATTTTTCTGCTTGTATAATGAGCTATTTTTTTAAAATTAAAAATAAGTGTATTTTATTTTTAATTCAATATAAATTATTTTAAGTTTTTGTTTCAAAGTTTAATTCAAAATAAGCTAAATTTTAAGTTAAAAATAATAACTAAACATCATTTTAAATTTTTATTTATAAACTCTTAGTTGATTAATTGATTTACATTTAGCCGGTATATAGTATTTCTTAATAAATTTTCTTATCTGTTTAATATCGTTATAACCAACAAAAAAGTTAAGAGGTCTTTAAAGATTTCAATAATCTATGATCCCGATTTCTTGTTAAATAAATATTATTATTTTATCTCTCTTTCAAAGCATATTAATGTCGTAGGAATTTTCTTAACATGTTATAACTATTATAAAACTTGTTATTTGTGAAAAACCTGAATAATTGTATCAATTATATAAATAACTCTCTAAGTGGGCTTTGAGATTGGGTGGGGGGGTGTAGTATTTTTTATTTTTTAAAATTAAGTTATAATTTTTTTATTTTTTTAAAAAAACTATAAATTTTGGTTAAACCAAAAAATCGAAATCCTAAAATCGAAAATCGAAATTTTAGAAAAAATAGAATTGAAATCGAACTGAAAAATTAAATAGTTTAGTTCGGTCTAATTTTTTAGTTTTTTAGTATTTATGTCCACCTCTACTTTTAATATATGTCATCCCGTATATCACAAGTATATTACTCTTGTATATTTCATGTATATCACGAATATATTTTATGTATACCTCATACATTTTTAATTTAAATTATTTCAAATACTTTAGCCCATATTTTTTAATCACTTGTTTTAACACCTTTTGATAAGTAATAACAAAAATTGATAAATTTGTTTTGTTAAATAGACTAAGTTTAAGGACTATCTTCGAATAGGATCCGAGACGTGTTTGACACCTTTCCCTTGGAGTAAATAAAATCCTTACCTAAAATTTCAATAATTTTCATAGACTAAAATAGAGTTTATTTTTCCTAAAACTTATATGACGACTCTAAATCTTTTTTAACCAGGTAGAAGAGTTGGATGTTGCAGATATATTATGACTAGTTCAAAATAAGGGCACGATAATGATAACACTGCTACAATATCTAAGTGAATAAAATTGGAAAGACCACGAAAAAATATATTTTAAGAAGTTTGCAACACAAAATATCTATAAAAAGTTGACGAGCTACAACTACCTCAATTACAAAGCAACAAGTCGACAAGGCTGTAAATTGTACAACAACTAAATAGAAGATTGAAAAGGTCATAAACGACATACTAAAAATTCATAAAAAATGTCTACAAGCTTCTAAGAGTAATCTAAATTACATATAGTCAAGACAAGGGCTCGACTTACCCATCTGTTATACACTTACTCAAAAATAAAGTTGGACCTCTAACTCTTCAGCTCCGTGAAGAATTGGAGCTTACCAAAATCGTTGAACTCTACAACTCCTATTGGAGAGGTCTATCTGGGTCTCGATCTAGACCTACAGGAAAGAATGCAGCGTCCCAAGCAATGGGGGCATCAGTACGAAAGAAGTAAAGGAAGAAACATTATTTGAGTAAGCTGCAAATAGTAAAACAGTGCAGGAAATAGTATGAAACCTGGAAACTAAAATTCTTATGACTCGTTAAGCTTCAATCTAATTTTTTTTCTAAAACATAATATACCTCTTAACTCACATTGTAACACACTTTTCATTCCTAGAGCGCCTTGGCACACACTATGTGTGTGTGTGAGTGTTTCTATATATATATAATGGTCTCAATATGGTAGTAGCACCTTGGCACGCACTATGTATATATAATGGCCTTCTTAGCTAACTTCTTTAGACTTGAATTGAAAATACATTTCAAAGTATCCTTTAGAATTCAACTTAACAATTTAATATGAATACGGATTTGACTCACTAGCTTTTCTCTTATACTTCTAAAGCCTGACTGGAGATCACAATGAAAATAAAAACTAGATAAAAGAGTAACTTTGATTTCTAGATTCATGTCGCCAAAGAATAGAGAAGCCTTAACATACTTCATTTCTTTTAATGATTATACCTAGCACGACTTTAACTTTTCTTTATCAATTTAATATATAATATAGGTTTATAATGAAGCTAATATTATCCCTTCAACACAACCAAACTTTTTCAAAACAGTAGCTAAATAAATTTCAGATAGATTGTACGCATTGGCGTAAATTTAATGGTGTATCGCTACATCCTTCTCCCTCATATCAATACAACGCAGATCATACAAACCTATTGCTTTCAATCATAAAAAAACACAAAACAACCCCTACACAATGTATTACACAAGATATACCATAACAACATATTGAACTCACGGCTTTTGATCACTGTCCCGTAAGTTATTGACAATATTACAACAAGATTCCTCCATACGTACTTTCATACAAAAAGATAAACTTGGGGAAGAGTATTTACCACACTTGGAGGGATGTTTTTGTTCTCTTTATCTTGTAATATTGAAGAACCTAAGTATCCTTCACACGTATACCAAAAAAAGTAGAAGAAACTTCTTAATTATCACACAATTTTAGACATCTAACTTGGGGAAAGGGGCTTCCATATTTCATAATCTTCTAACCAAATGATTTATTGGCTATATATAGTATATTAGTACTAAAATACTAAGGGTTTTAACTTACCTTAGCTCGAAGAAGGTAGAAATTTTCAAGAACCCTAAAGGAAGAAAGGGGCAGCTATTTGGAGCTCAAAAGAGAGAAGAGAAAACTTGTAATTTTTCTGATTTTTGTGAAGTGTAATGTGAGCTTCTTTTAGGATAAATATGACCTTACAAAGGGCCACAAGTTTCCGCTTCATTTGACCCATTTGGACCTGAAATAGGTCAAATTTACCTTTAATTTGGGCCTCAAATTGGTCTAACTTGTGGCTAACTTTGTCTTTATTTTTTATCCACAAATTAGTCAAATTAGGTGGCTGATTTATACTTCATTTTGGGCCATCATTTGATCAAGTAGGTGATGCACATATTCGGCCCTTTAAGTACCTCTTTTGGGCCTTAACTTATTCGGTTGTTTTGGGCAGATTTAGTGCCATTATGTTGGGCCAGTTTTAAGCTTCATTTGGGCCTCTATTAGGTCCAATAATTCATGTAATTTTTGCCTTAGATCTTCCCTTGTAACTTGGTTTATTTACCATAAGTAGGTGATGCATGTACTTGTCACCTTTTCACTTGAATGCGTCAAGAAAGCACCTTAATTATTTACTTCATTTTTCATAGCTTTATCCTTAGACTTCAACTTGAAACTTATAAACATTTGACCATTTCAATTCTTAAACCAATATCACCTACATATTTTTAAATTTAAGCACCTTCATCGATATTAACTTAGTCATATATATGTTGAAAGGCATGGGGTGTTACAGTCTTGAATCCAAATTTTTCTTTGAACCTAATTAGCATAAGTTCCCACACACCTATCGTGCTCTTAAAACTAGAAACACTGTAAAAGTAGTAACCTCAAAGGGAGTAGATGCGACCTTTCCATACTCTTCTCTCTCCAACTTGAAAAATCCAAGATTGAATAGAAAAGATGAATTAGAAAATAGAAAAACTCTAAGGGACTGAGACCGGGTAATTATAGCAAACAAATGAGAGTATATTTAAAATTTAAAAGTAGAGTTGTTGAGGGATAAAGAAGGGGAGATTGAGGTTTGATTAAATAGAAGAGATGAAAGGAGCGCTTAATATGAGATTTAGTGAAAGCTCATACTTTTTGCACAAGGCCCGAGCCTACAAATCAGCAATGGTGACTAGCAAACGGACAAAGGGAGTGGGTTCAAATAGGCCCTGCTAATACTAGGCTCAATCTTCATGGGGAAAAATAAAAAGAGAGGATAAGAGGAGAAAGGGGCGGCGATGAAAAAAAGAATAGCCTAGAGTTAGCGGATCTAGAGTTGATAAGAGATTAAAGAGAGGGAAATGTTTTGGGTCATTGATCATATTTGATCGGTGGTACAGATTAAAGAAAGAAAATAAAAGAAATTAAAATATATAGAAGAATAAAAAAAAATCATGATCATTGGATAAAAGGTATCTACGACTGATATGGTATCAAAGAAACACAATTTGCACAATGCTCATAGGCACACATGGATTGGTTGCTTCTTATGTTTAGGATTGCCAAATGATTAAGTAGTTTGGCCAACATTTAGGAATTGAAATTGTATCCTAAACCTTTAAATCATGGCCAAAATTTTTTAACAACTAGCCAAAAATGTCTTCAATTGCAACCAAAACTCTTCTAATTAAAATTAAAAATTACACAATTAAACCAAATTTAAATCAAAATTCAATCAATTTGATATAAAAGTGAGACAAATTAATTATTAAATTAATTAACCAAACTTCTTGATTTTAACAAAGTAAAATAATCAGATGCAAAAATAGACTAATTATAGTAATTATGTGTAATGACCCTCATGGTCGTTTTGTATGTTTTTGCTTGTTTTTCTATTTTGAAACTTACCAAACTTTATTATATAATTCATGATTTGAATAGATGGGGACATGATTCTCAAGGCAATCGGATGAGTTCGGAGAAGATTATTAATTTTGCAAGTTTGACCCAAGTCAACTGTTTGGGTTAATAAAATCAAATTTGAGTTTGACAGTTTTGTTAGGTCTGAAGGGTGATTATGACTTTGTTAGATGGTTTACATGGATCTCGAGGAATTCGGGAGTGATTTATTGTATTTTAGTTTCTTTTTAAGGTTAGTGTTGACCATGATCAATATTTGATCAACACAATCTGGGGTTAGTGATTTGGTAGTTTTAATAGGTTCGAAATGAATTTTAGGAGTGGTTTGAACTTTTGGTTTGTGTTGGGGGGTTCCGAATGAGTTTTGAGGTTTGATTCTAAGGATTGGGCTATTCTTGATTTTGGCTAAGGAACCTAGTTTAGTGTAATCGCACTGACGACCCATTTTGACACTTCAGTGGGGATGGGTTCGCTCCTGCAGAAGTGGTCAAGGTTAGGGGAGGCCTCTTTCGTGGGGTTTGGTCCACATTAGCGGAGTCACACTGGTGAGGTTTTTCAGCCCCTCTGAGCCTGCTCCTGCATTGTACGGACCACTTTTGCAAAGTCGACTGAGCTTAGAGAGTTTCACTTCTATGCTGCTTTTCCTAAAAAGGAAATGTCGGGGGTGCGATCATCGTTGGCATATACAAAGATACTTGAGCAGATCAGAATTAAATCTCATTTTTGAACTTATACTTCTAATTTCAAGGGAGCTAGAAACCTCAAATTTAGGTGATTTTTGAAGCTATTTTTCCATCTTGTCTTGGGGGTAAGATTCTAACCTTGATTATGATATTTCTCCCCTATTTCATTGATTATTTTCCTTTTTATCCGCATTTGGTTGTTAAAAATTGGGGGGGTTTAAACCTAATATTTTAAAATCATATTTTGATGATTTGGAGTTCAATTTGGACTCGATTTTTGATAAAATTTTATATTTGAGACCCTTGTATTATGAAAAAACTTCTTTTGAAAGAAAATTATTGTTTAGACCTCTTGGGATTAATTTATTAGGCTTGGGATAGAAGTATAGCAATATTCGTGTCTACAAACTCGTATACTTATGTGAATTACATATTTGATCAAATTGGTATTATTTGGAGGCATTACTGAAGGAAAAGTTCATAATTTTACTATAGTTAATGTATTTGAATTGTTGAATTAAGAGATTAATGGGTAATAGGGGTCTCGTATAAATTAGAGGACGAGCATTTATGCAGGTATCAATGCCATAATTTGGATAAAATGATGATTATCTAATTGATAGATGAATTTTGTGAATACGTGAGCTTGATTTGGAGTTGATTATGTTTTTATGTTGAGGTTTAAATTCGGAGTAGGATTTGTGTATTGGCATTGCATTTTCTGTACATTGATATTGTGGAAGTGAAGGTATAAATTCCTATAGAGGATCACCCAGGGTATTCACGATATAGGATTTATCCAGTACAAGGTGTTCCCTTCAGCGCATTAAATTCGAGTGTTGTCCAGTAAAAGGTGTGTATATGGACTTTGAGAGTCACCTATGAATCACATCTATCCGACAGAGAAAATGGGTGTATACTTGTTATTGGCCATTGCATATGAATTTGCATTTTATTTTATTCTCATTACATTTCGTATTGATTTTGTGGGGTGAAATAGTACAGTATTTATGATTGTAAGTTGTTTTCCTCCTTATTTAGTTGAGATGATTTGAAAAAGCTGGTATGTTATTCTTGAGAGAGTTGTGAAATTTCTATTACTAATTGATTTCAAATATTGCGCTTCTCTTGATTATTATGAGCATTGTTTATTTAACTATCTTGTATTGAAATCTTATTATGATATTTTGATTGAGAAATTCAGTGGTAGGACCACCCTCGCCATCGCTTCATAATATGTTGATCGATGATGTTGCTGAGTACACGTGTTTTCCATACTCACTCTTGCTTTTTTTTTTTTGCACCTTTGTTGTGCAGGATCTATCTCTGGTATGGCAGGCAAGTGATTTCATCCTTGAGATGGAGCTTACTTGAAGTCTTTGGAGGTAGCTACTTGGATGTTCCACAGCATCCAAACTTATCTATCCTTATCTTTTGTATCTATCTTTATCTTCCAAACAATTTTGTAGTGTCCAGAGTTTGTATTGGACATCCTAGGAGCTTTATACTCATGTTACCAGATTTTGGGATTGTATTTCATATTTTTTCACATTCTCTATATTATTGTTTTATGATGATGAGTTTCTATTAAATTTACTTACTTTCACTTTTGACTTATATGTATAGGGTTCGCCTATGGGTTTCATGACCCGAACATAGGTCCGGATTGAGACACGGAATAAAGAACCCTGAAAGACTCTAAGTCGATCCATGGCAAGAATATGACATATAAACTCAACATAATCAAGCGAAAATCTACCATATATAATATAGAGGAAGTCTGAAGATATCATAACATCTGAATACATAACACAAGTCTGAAACTGAATAGATGCTATGTCTGAAAAGCCTCTACTATTGACGAGTTGATGGGACAAGACCTCAACTAACTTACTATAGTCTGGAACTGAAAATACTAAATACAACTGATAAAGGGTCCTCGGAAGATGAGGACTCACCAACTGAGACTGGAATATGCTAATACTTAGAGTCTGGCTACTGGCGGGACTGAGCCTGAATATCCAAGCATGTATTATGAAATGATACAGCATAGGGTATGCGGTCGGTACATGGAATGTACCAAGTATACAAGGTAAGTAAAATCGCTAAGTTAGTAAAATCAGTGATCATGCATAACATAAAACATTTCATCATACGATTCTGAGAGTAGGGCTTGCATGCTATTATCTGAAAACATAATTCATCATAACTGAGTATCATAACTGAATTGAATGATCCAAAGCTGTAAATTGATAGTCATAAGTAAAACTGAACATTGGGTCAAACCTGCTGAAAACATAACATCATGAATAATGAACATGCATAACTGAAATCATGAGAAATAATGGGAGACTCGTCTTATAACTGGCATCACCATGATAGAGCTTATGTGGTCTCGACCATTACACTCAAGTGGGCAGAGCCGTCCAAAGCCTTGCTAGGGCTAAGGACGCTACCATGTATCAAGTTGAAGGTCTCTTGGGGGCAGGGGAAGCTCACAAAGGGAGGTCCCAAATAATCTAAACATACCTACGTTGGCATGTAGTTCTGAGGCATAGGGTTGACTGACCCTTAGCCTACTCAGTGCTAGACACTACTCCCAAAAATATGCATATGCTCTCCAGCATTTTTCAACTAAGCTGAACCATCATCTAGTGAAGAAGCTGACTCATGACATACATGCATAAATTTGAAATCATAACATGAGGAGCCTTGGGCTCAAACCATACCACAAACTGAAAATAGTGAGAGTCTAGACTTCAAAACCATGTGGTAAGCTAATACATGAACTTTAGATAAATCATGAAACATACTTTGATAATATGGGCTTTCCCATTACATAAACATGCTTGACATAGGCTTGATCATTCGAAAATATGAACATGGACATGGATAATTCGAAATCATACTTTCATCATATACATCTCATCATGCTTGAATACATATATCATAAATCTCAACTTTCATGAACTTTCATGGATGGGCATCATAATTTGTAAAACTTGAAAATAAAATTTTTAATTGAAAACATTATAAAAATATGCCCATAAACCATAATTCAACATTAGAAACATGTATAGAAACTCATTGTTCCTCACAATAACTCGTTGTTCCTCATAACGACTCATTGTTCCTCACAACGAGTCATAGCACGACTCGTACTGTCCATCCCTGACTATTCTAGAACCAACTCACTATTCCTACCAACGAGTCGTACCTTCTTCTTACGGGTCATTACCAGGCCCATTGTTCCAACTCCTTCCCCATAACTACTAACCATAGGTGGTTCCTATGGTTCGTGGGTCCTTCCTATGACTCATACCCTCAATCGTCCTGAGGCAAAAATTTTAGATTTCTGCTGCTTCTCATTTCCAGTTCCCGAGTCTATTCTTAAGCACTTCTGGGGTATTACAATAGGGAATGGTGGATGACCTCATAATTTAATCTGACTTTTGGGTCATAATATTAATCCATGAATAAGTTTAGAATGAAGATGTAAAATATGTACTTAACTAAAACACTTGTTTTCAACATAAATGATTTTCAAAATAACAAAATATGCTTAAAGGTAATATATGATTGAATTATATAGACCTAAATAATACTTAAAATTTATATATATTATGGTATTTGGCCAAATAAAATGGAAAAATAATACCGATAATAATTTAGAAAACTTTTGGTCTTCACAGATATTTATTTCACTCTATTTGGGATATAAGAAGATTGACTAATTAATTAAAATGTTAATAGCCAAAATTTGGTATCAAAAACTAGCTCGCCCCCAATAGCAAATGGGGCTCACTAATTAGTAGTTGAAGATACGAAGAGAGGCCTATCATGGAACTCTTTCTCCCTAAATCTCCAAATCTATCGTATAAATGTAGATCCTCCAACCAAGGGACATGAGTACTGTGAAATAGCACTCGTATGATAAATCGTATCAACACATAAGAGAAAGTGATAAAGAAAATGCATGTACAAGCAAGCATAACACATTGGTTTTTTTCATTCATTAACTCTTTAGTTCACATTAGTCCCAATTATGTATTTTATCATGATTAAGGTTCGTAATTTAGTTCAATCATAAAGGATAATTATCTCAGTCGATACATATTGATTGTACATGGCAGATAGTCTCATCCACTTCCAGGTAGTAGCGATGCACCATGGCTCATATATGGTTGGTAATCTTGTCCAATACTAGGCAAAACTATCATTCTCCACCTTGGGGGGTATGACTGGCACCTGGTGCCCTATTAGGACCTAGACTGCTAGACTACTGTTCCTAAGTACATCTGGTGCCTGGCTGGCTCTAACTCAGATTCATGAAATCAACGGGCTATATAACGGCTGTAAATACAGCCTCCGGCCGACTGGGCCTATAGCCACTTGTACTGTAACATCAGCTAACCAGAATCATTCTCATATAGGGAAACCTATGCGGGCCGACAAGGCCACCATGCTATCTAGTTATCTCTAACTTAATATAATGAATACTGAACATCTATGTGACCGGCAAGGTCACCACTACTATCTGAATACGGCCCCACGTAGTCAACACAATCAACAACACTAAATAGCTAAACAAATACACGGTCCCACACGACCGTCACAACTAACCACAAGGAGATATATATACACAATCTGCAAGCCTCTAAGAATACAGATAAGATGGTCGGGACAAGGCCCTGACCTACCCATATTATACAACAAAAGAAAATGAAATACACCTATGAATATCAAGCTCCGGATGACAGGAGCTGATGACTCTACGAGCTGGCTGGAATCACAAGGGATCGGCTCCTCGTCTATGAGTACCTGAAGGCAAGTAATGCAGCGCCTCAAACGTGCGTCAGTACCACTGGTACCGAGTATGCAAAGCAAACTGATCATAACTGAATATAAACAACATAACTAGAAACTCTTAACAGTAGAAGATATCTGAAACT